>CM032228.1:254027500-254087500 GCA_019009955.1 Riptortus pedestris
CAAAATATCTCCGTTATTATACATCGGATCGAAAACATGTATAGAACCAATCTTATGGCAAATTTAATGTTCTATATATGTTGTTCTATACATATTTTCTGTATCATGAATATTAACCGCGATATTTGGACTTTTTAGTTTTTGGATTTCAGTTAACTCCCACTCCAATCGTGCCATATTAACAATAAGCTTTTATATCATGAGGCACTTTATTTGAAGTCAAAGTATCAAATTTTGTTCTCATTGAACGTTTACTTTTTGGGATAAATGCAAATACGTGGCGCACGAGTGAAATCTGCTTAGTTTACGCAGGCGGACTTTCTATTGGAAAAATTCTTCCTTTCTTTCCGGCTTGATATCAAGTTTACACGATGCCATGATAGAATAAGGGTGTTACCTGCATGAAGAGTTTGGGATACGCATAATTCCTCGACATAATGGCAAGGGTGTTTCCTTGATATCAAGTTGGGGTGTTGGTGCTCCCTTGATATCTCGGTATGAGTGTAACCATGATATAAAGGCGGGGACTGTATGTTTCCTTGATATCATGGTGGGGCGTGCACGTTTCCTTGATATCATGGTGGGGGTCGGAATGTTTCCTTGATATCATGGCCGAAACATTTAGATACAGCCTGCAAGGTCCATGATAATATCAGGATTAGCCTCCTCTCTTCAGTCTTCTCTCTCTCTCTCTCTCTCTCTCTCTCTCTCTCTCTCTCTCTCTCTCTCTCTCTCTGTCTCTCTCTCTCTCTCTCTCTATCTCCCCTCTCTCACTCTCTCTCTCTCTCTCTCTCTCTCTCTCTCTCTCTATCTCTCTAATATATATATATATATATATATATATATATATATATATATATTCTTAATCTCAGTATGTGAAGCTAGCGTGTGAGTTCCATTCACATCTGAACAATAAGCATTTATTTAGTAACGAATTCATTAAATATTATCCTTAGAGTCCTGTAGATATGGTAATTAAATAAAATGATGGTGCCCCAATTAGCCATATTATCACAAATCATAAATAACAATTTACGAATTTTTAACTTAAATCTCGAGTGTTCTAAGTATGTAAAGACTTCTTAATTAAAGAAAAGTCCGTCACGCAGGGGCTGCGTAAACTAAGCAGATTTCCCACGTGAAGTTATACAATAGGAAAATCTCCATACGAGAGCCGAACTAGCTTTTCGCGGGAAACCCCTTATCGGCCCAAATTTAATACAAATGCAAATATCTCGGTTAATATTCAAGATAGAGAATAAATGTATAGAACAATATTAATAGTAAATTTAATTTGCAATAAGATTAGTCCTATACAATATTTTGATCCGACGTATACTAACGGAGATAACTCGATTTTTCGAAAATCCTCCCCTCTAAACCCCCCTCCCACTGGTCCGATTTCAGCCATTAACGAACTTGATCTGTCTTTTTGCATATAACGTTCAAAAACCGAGTTTGGCAACGAACCAACAAAAATTGCGACCGCTAGAGCGTTAACAGACATATATATATATATATATATATATCTATATATATATATATATATATAATTTTGAACGGACCTCATTTTCGTAATCTCCTGGGTAGGATCGATGGACATTTGAAGAAAATTTTCAAAAATCGCGTCATGAGTACGACCTCAATAGCTGATTTCCCTTAAGGGAAATCTGCTAAAAAAAATGCCTCCATTCTACAAGTGAGAAATCCGCTTAGATCACACAGTATCAGCGGACATTATTACCGAATTTCCCTTGGGGGACAAACAACGCGATTTTCAAAAACATTTCTTCAAATGTCCATCGATTATACCTAGCAGATGACGAAAATGAAGTCCGTTCATAAATGTATATATTTGTCTGTTACAGCTCTAGTCGTCGCAATTTTTTTCTTATCGTTACCAAACTTGATTTAATTGTTTTATGTACAAAGAAAGATAAATTTCGTTAGCTGCTGAAATTTGACCAAGAGGGGGGAGGGAGGAGGGTTTAAGGCGGTAGAATTTACAAAATCCATAACGCTATGTAAACTAAGCAGATTTCCACGTGAAGTTTTACAATAGAGAAATCTGCCTAATAACAACAGTAGTAGTAGGTAATCCCTAAACCTATTCACGAGGGACGAATAGTTACCGAAACGGCCCGCACTAGCTCTCGGCGGAGGGTCCCGAAAATAGCCGACTCCTGCCGGACCATACACATGCATAGAAATACAAATATCTCGGTTAATATTCAAGATACAGGATAAATGTATAGGTCAAAATTTACAGTAAATTTAATTTGCAATAAGATTGATTCTATACAATTTTTAGTTCCGACTTATAAAAACAGAGATATTTCGAATTTTCAAAAATCCCCCTCTAAACCCCCCACTGGTCCGATTTCAGCCATTAACGAACTTGATCTCTCTTTTTACGTAAAACGCTTAAATATGAAGTTTGCTAACGATCAAATAAAAATTGCGACCGCTAGAGCGGTAACAGACAAATATATATATATATATATATATATATATATATATATATATATATAGAGAGAGAGAGAGAGAGAGAGAGAGAGAGAGAGAGAGAGAGAGAGAGAGATAGATATATATATAATTTTGAAAGGACCTCATTTTCGTCATCTCCAGGGTATGATTGATGGACATTTGAGAAACGTTTTTACAAATGGCGTCATGAGTACGACCTCAATAGCTGATTTCCCTTGAAGGAAATCTGATAAAAATTCGAAATATCTCCCTTATTATGAGTCGGATCGAAAAATTATATGGAATGTATCTTATTGCGAATGTAATGTTCAATAAATTCTGTTATATATACATTTATTCTCTATTTACTATTTTAACTGAGAAATATGGATTTATTAGTTCTGTGCCTTGGGCAAACCCTCTCCTCCTACTCATGTCACATAAACAACACTCTGTTATATAATGAGTCACATTACTTGAAACTTAAATACCAAATATTGTTCTCATTGATCTATTACTTTCTAAGATATATGCAAATATTTGGGAAATCTGCTTAACAAACGCAGCTCCATTTGTTCTAAACCATAAACTTCATGATTGCGTTCTAGTTGAACCTTGCCGCATTTATCTGCTTGGAAAGATAATAAAAGACTTATCTTGGATTAAAATATTAGTCTTGCAAGAGGAAATTCATCTTGTTACACAACAACAGTTGAAGCTGATTTATTTTCAAGTGCACATGGCTTTTGATTAGAAAATAAAAAGGACGCATTACGGATTATGTATTTTTAGTTGTGTTGGTATACATATATATATATATATATATATATACATATATAATTAGTGGAAGAGGATTCAATAAAGTCTGTAACCAATGTTTTTGGATTTGTTCCAGGATTTAGCATTAAATCTCTTTGCGAATATAAAGTTGATTCTGAGAAAGGCGTAGAGCGGTATGTTTAGGTCGTTAGATCTGATGAAAGAAACAGATCGCAGATGCAAGAAAGCAATTGAAGGGCTGGGCTGCAGTCGGGGAGGTTATTTCTGGACATGCAGTTGGAGTAGTAAATGCAACAGAGCCATTTTGCGTCCGACAGTTCGTTTAACGTTCGCCAGAAATAGTCCAATGGGAAACGTCATTCAGAGACGTTGCTTAAAGCTTACTTGTTGTTGTACGTGTTGCACGTTAATGGGACAATTGATTTCCTTCTTTATCGGATTATCATCAATTTAGACCTGGACTTATTTAAAAACGTTCATCAAGCAGGCGCTACGTAAACTAAGCAGATTTCCCACGCGAACGTTAACATTAGATAAATATACATACAGGTAACGCTACCGTGTACGTTAAGTGAATAAATACGAACGGTCATGATAAATCTTTCAGTCAATTTACGATGCAAGTTAAGAATCTCTACAACGGAAAGCAGCTGAGTTGTAAACAAACAGGTCAGCCAACCTTGTAGTGCTGAATAGATAGATAGACCGGAAAGACAAACAATTAATGAATTATATCTGAATATAACACATTAATTTTATTGAAAACAATTTACTAAAGCTAGTGCAGTAATTTGAAATGAATCGGAATCAGTTTTATCTCAATCGCTCAAATTTAGTAATCCAAGAACAAACTACAAACAAAGGAGGGGGGGGGGTTAACCACAGAACATATTTGCATATATCACACAAAGTAAAAGTTCAATGAAAACAATATTTGGTATTTAGCCTTGAGACGAAGTGATTCATGAAATGAACAGCTTATTATTAATATGACATGAGTAGGAGGGGGGGCGGGGGGTTGGTCTTTTGCCATAAGATAACCATCTTAAATCTTGTGTGCCCTATTCGGGGTCTTCCTAACACGACTTCATCTCTTCTGTTGACACTTGTCGAATATTTCCATGGACGGATGGTGGTTTTAATAGTTTTAGCAGATTTCCTTTAAGGGAAATCAGCTATTGAGGTTGTGCTCATGGCGGAATTTTCGAAATTTTTCTTCAAATGTCCATCGATCCTACCTAGTAGATGACGAAAATGAGGTCCGTTCAATACTGTGTTTATTATATATATATTTGTCTGTTACCGCTCTAGTGGTCACAATTTTTGTTTGATCGTTACCAAACTCGATTTTTAGCCGTTTTATGTAAAAAAAAAAAAGATCAAGTTCGTTAATGGCTGAAATCGGGCCAGTGGGAGGGGGGGTTTAGAGGGGAGGAAAATTCGAAACATCTCCGTTACTATACGTCGGATCTAAAAATTGTATAGAATCAATCTTATTGCAAATTAAATTTACTATAAATATTGTTATATACATTTATTCTCTATCTAGAATATTAACCGAGATATTTGCCTTTTTATTAAATCTGGGCCGCTATCCCGCCATAAGCTAGTTTGGCCGTTTCCTTAACTGCTCGACTCTCGTGAAATTTCTCCATTGTAAAACTTCACGTGGGAAATCTGCTTAGTTTACGCAGCCCCTGCGACACGGACTTTTTAGTTTATTATTCTGGGTTTCGTTCCACATTTTTTGTCAGTTTTATCAATATTTTCTTTGAGCTGTTGATAGAGCTCTGCAGTTGTAATTGTTGATGGAGTATTTATTTTTAATAATTTACCATTTTTGATAGTGTTCTTGTGTATAAAAACATCCGTCATACATGAACGGAGACAAGAAAAAGTCTGTATTTTATATTTTTTTTTTCTCTTTACAGGAATCCTTGCATTAACTAAATCAATATTAAATAGAGAACCAAAAAAATTGAAGCTCATGTATACACACACACACACACACACATATTAGAAAACAAAATAAGACAAAATTAAAGTGAGAAATGAGAATATTTACAGTAAATAATTCATAAATCAGTTATTTTTGTCATCTCCTATGTAAGATAGATGGACATTTGAAGAAATCGTGACATGATTAGAACATCAATAGCTGAGTTACCTTTAGGGAAATCTTTTAAAATAAATTTTAAAAAAGTTATGTAAAATGAACCTTGAATCTTTATTATATATTTTTAATATCGGTATGAGAATTTTGTATGAGCCAGTGGTGGCTGGAGCAGGTGGAATGAATGATAAAGGTGTTGATAAGGGGATCAGCTGTTCACAATCAACAGCTGGCCTACAGTATTTATATATGTCTGCGAAGAAAAGATACAAATTACTTCCTTGTTTCTGGCCAAGCATCGAATAGCTCAAGGAATTCCGGCTCGGTGTCCTTTAAAAAAATAAATTATTGATTTTCCACCTGTCTAATGTCACCTGCAATAAATACAGCTCTCGCTACGTTTTTTTTTTTTTTTTTTTTTTTTTTTTTTTTTTTTTTTTTTTTTTTTAAATTCAGTTACTTATCAGAGTATACTTCTGTTATAAACCATATGCGAGCAACCCCCGGGCGCGGTAAGGTTTGATCCGCGAGACATTATGAAGAAACCCAATTAAACAAAAGTCCGTCACGCAGGGGCTGCGTAAACTAAGCAGATTTCCCATGTGAAGGTTTACAATAGAGAAATCTGCCTACTGGTAACACGATACCACCGTGATTAAATACAAACGGCAATGAGAAATCTTTCAGTTAATTAAAATAAATTCCCGACTGAAACGGTTTCTGAATTGTAAGAATAATATATATTTTAATAACTCAAATTTTAGCCGTCCAAGAACTAAAGAAGGGGGGGGGCGGATGAACAGAACGTATTTGCATAAATCTCACAAAGTAACGAAGGTAAGGTAAGGTTAGGAACGACAGGAAAGGTTAGAAGAAGCTTCCACCTGAGCCGAGTACTGACGGAAATAGCCGACCTAATCCAACTATACCCGACCACAGACTTCATAAAAATATAAATACTTCGGTTAATATTCAAGATAGCTAATAAACGTATATAACAATATTTATAGTAAATGTAAGTTGCAATAATATTGATTCTGTACAATTTGTCGATCCGACGTATAGTAACGGAGATATTTCGAATTTTTGAAAATCCCCCTCTAACCCCCCCCCCCTCCCACTGCTCCGATTTCTGCCGTTAACGACCTTTCTTTTTACATAAAACGATTACTATATATATATTATATATAATATATATATATATATATATACAAATATATATATAGTTTTGAACGGACTTCATTTTCGTCATCTACTAGGTTTGATTGATGGACATTTGAAGAAAAATTTCGGAAATTCCGTCATGAGAACAACCTCAATAGCTGATTTCCCTTAAGAGAAATCTGCTAATAAAAATATTACACTACTTACTCCAAATGAGGAAGTTGAGGAGAGATTTGTGCGTTTGGCAGTACTTATAAATGGTAACAGTTCTTTTCAATGATGAAAGTTAATAAATCAAAACATCGTACAAGGCTGACTGACGATAATTTGGAAAATTCTTTCCGTCTTTGTATCAGTGGAATTAATCCAAACATCGATGGATTAGTTTCCTAAAAATTCAAGTTTGAGTGTCTCATTGATTTCATTGTTGCTATTTAACTATCGTTGTTTGTAATAATTCTAAATTTTACGATTTAATTATTATATTCTACTTATTTTTTTTCATTTCATTTTGTTATTTTAATAAATTGAATTATAATTATATTATCATATAATTTCATGTCTGATATCTATCGTTAATAACTATGAACACTACTTTAAAATGCGCTACTTTTAAAAGCGCACATGTCAAAGGTTGCCCAGGCTGCTATAAACCTTTTTATTGTATTTTCTCTTTCACATTCTAGTCTGCCGGCAATTGCAGGATACCAAAATAGTATGTTGAAGTTGTATGTAGGCTGGAGAGAGTGTGGGGCTGGCAAAGAGGTAGAAGGCTGAGGCTGAGGGCTTTGAGCAAAGAGGTTCGCAAAGTAGGGGAGAGAGTGCTATCTGACGTCACTAGGAATCTTGATTGCCCTCTAGTTGCAAGGACGGATCGGGATTTTTTCCAAGGCCGATTCTCTACCTCGCTGTTCCTTTAAAGCTCCAGCCTCGCTGCCCCCTCCCTCTCTCTCTCTCTCTCTCTCTCTCTCTCTCTCTCTCTCTCTCTCTCTCTCTCTCTCTCTCTCTCTCTCTCTCTCTCTCTCTCTCTCTCTCTCTCTCTCTCTCTCTCTCTCTCTCTCTCTCTCTCTCTCTCTCTCTCTCTCTCTCTCTCTCTCTCTCTCTCTCTCTCTCTCTCTCTCTCTCTCTCTCTCTCTCTCTCTCTCTCTCTCTCCCTCTCTCTCCCCCTCTCTCCCTCTCTCTCTCTCTCCCTCTCTCTCTCTCTCTCTCTCTCTCCCTCTCTCTCTCTCCCTCTCCCCCCCTCTCTCCCTCTTTCTCTCTCTCTCTCTCTCTCACACACACACACACACACACACACACGCAACGCACACTCCTCCAATTGCTTCCGCTCAGCTAGACTCAAATAGAGGCTTAAACTATTGGTAAATATCTCTTAACATAAAATTGTAATAGGCACGTGACTTAAGTAGCTTGCCCAAATGGCCTTGATAAACATACATCCATTGTTTCGATTCCTGTCTCAGCAATAGGAATTTATTTATTTACATTAAAAATCATTACTCACATTTTAGCTGGAAATGTCGTCGTAAACTGTCCCATTTAGCATAGTAGCACAAAAAGGACGTAGAAAACTACATAACATTTACATTTTCTTCAATTACCTTTTACTTCTTCTAATTATTTTTTTATTGATCACATCAGTTTATCATGCCTGATAAACGTTTTGAAGGCGATAAACTCACCTTCGATTTTTTTTTCTTCTTAAAATAAAACGTCCAAGAAATTCATTGAAATATGAGCATTCAAGATATACATGTATTTATGGTTGAATGTAGTAGTAAATGTTATATTTGGTAGTTGCGCACATACAGCCATTGGAACGATTAACCCAAGGTTTTTTTTCGGCTAATGATCTAATCGAGAGATAGAGATAGAACAAAGAAGCAGAACTGGGTCAATGCTAGAACTGTCCAAGAATGTCCTTCGACATAAACACTCCGCTACATTTACTAACGAGTTTACAACTGTGTCTCTCTGTGCTTTTGCATTGGCGACATTTCTAAAATTTGCAACAGTGAGGACGACATGGCCGGGCTAATAGTTTTATTTTTATTTTATTTGTCTGCGATGAATTTAGTCTTCGGGATAAAAATACAAAATCTCGGCACCACACGACTTCCTTATTCCCCTATTGAATAAATAATATTCTATCAGGCAGAAAAAAAAAAAAAAAAAAAAAAAAAAAAAATGGATCTTAAGATCTTAAACCAAGTCATATATATATACTTTTTTCAACTGACGTTTTGCCCTCCTGGGCATTAAAAGTGCTAATAAAATACAGGGTAAATTTTTATATCTTGTCCACTAGGGCAATCTATAATTTTCTTAGATACTAAGACTACTAACGAAACTTTACAATTATTTCTCCATGTCAGTCAACCTCACAGGAGAATAAAAAACACACATTATAATAAGCCAAGAGGCAGTCAACAATATCTAGTCTTTAATAAGGTAAATATATATTTTAGGCATAAATACAATTTGAGCAGATTTCCCTTAAAGGGAAATCAGCTACTGAGATCGTATTCATGGCGCGATTTTTGACAATTTTCTTCAAATGTCCATCGATCCTACCCAGGAGATGACGAAAATGCGGTCCGTTCAAAATTATATATATATATATATATATATATATATATATATATATACGTCTGCTAACACTCTAGTGGTCCCAATTATTGTTTAATCGTCACCAAACTCGGCATTTAATCGTTCTATGTAAAAAGAAAGATAACGTTCGTTAATGCCTGAAATTGGACCAGAGGGAGGAGGTTTAGAGGGGGGAATTTTGAAAAATCAAAATATCTCCGTTGCTGTACGTCGGATCGAAAAATCGTATAGAACCAATCTTATTGAACATTAAATTTACTATAAATAATGTTCAATACATTTATTCTCTATCTTGAATATTAACCGAGATATTTGTATTTTTATTAAGTGTGTTTGCGGCTATTGCCGGAAGTTTCCGGATTAGTTCGGTGGCTTCCGTAACTGTTCGGCACTCGTGTAACCTAACCTTTCTCCGTTCTTCCCTTCTAACCTTTTACTTTGTGAGATATGTGCAAATACATTCTGTTGATGTTCCTCCCACCCCTCCCCCCCCATATTCAAGATGGTGTGTTACCTGTATGTAGATTCCTCTATTATAAAACTTCACGTGGGAAATCTGCTTAGTTTACGCAGCCCCTGCGTGACGGACTTTTTTTATACTCATACTCATACAATTTTATTTTTGTTTAATTTCTTTCTTGTTTACATAAAATTTCCATTGCCGGAAAAATTCAGTGGGGACAACCAGGGTGTCTTATACCAGCTTGTGGGAATTCTGCTTAGTTTACGCCGCCCCCGCGTAACGGCCTTTTTTGTTATCTCCTAGGGAAATGTTTCTATAATCTAAATATACAACATACTTATTTTTTATATGTTGACATGCAAATTTATTAAATGACGAAATTCATTAAATAACATCCCAAAATCCCGCCCTGGCTAGTAAAGGGTGGTAACCTGTAGAAAACCCGTCCCGATTAGTCGGAGTTGCAAAAAGTGGATGTTAATAAATAAATTTAAAAAATGATAGCCAGCTTTATAAATGAGGAGAAACTTGTTCCACGTTAAAGAGACAATGCACCTCACCAAAATTCATTTTAAGACCTATATTTATGACAAATATTTTCTAGTTTTATTTAATAATTTAAACTTTTTGATAGTATAAAAAAAAATCAGTCATATATAAACATAGATAAGAAAAAGTCTGTATTTAACACTTGCAAGTCCTTGCATTAATTGAAATAATATTGAATAGGGATACGAAACACAATTGAACCATATATATATATATATATATATATATATATATATATATACACACACACACACACACACACACACACACACACACACACACACACACACACACACACACACACACATTAGAAAGCAAAATAATTCAAATGTAAACTAAAAAATACGAATATTAACTGTAAATTAATTACCTCATCGTCTCTTAAGTCAGAACATTTTTTAAAAATCGCGTCATGGGTAGATCCTGAATAGCTGAGTTGCCTTAAGTGAAACCTGCTAAAATAATTAAAAAGAGATATACAGGGTCATTCCAAAGGAATAAACTGATTTCAAAGCTTTATGATGCATTACACCAGGATCGCAGTAGAACAAGTTGTGATGCTGGAAATGGCACATGATGATGATGACGCCATAAAACTTCAACACCGGTTAAATACATGTGTCTTTATTGCTTTCTTGTATTACTGTCTGTTGATACGATACAGCTTAATGAAATAGGTTCATTCTTTTTGAATGACCCTGTATTGATGCAGACAAGGTATTTGTTGATACTTGATATGGCGTGTGTAGTCAGACAACGAACGGCCTTGCTAGACCGTTAGCTTGGTCAGGAAATCAGCAATACAACTCTCTTGATAGACACTCGTTCAAACCCAGACATGAAAAGTCGTCCAGGCAGACAGCGTTCATTCCCAGATTCCCCACGTGCGACACGTATTTGCATTCATCTCAAAAAGTAATAGCTCAGAGAGAACTACATTTGGTATTTAAGCTTCAAATAATGTGTTTCATCACACAACAGCTAATTGTTAATATGACAGGGAGTGGCGGTTTACTGATGGCCCAAAACTAGAAACTGCAAATATCTTGGTTTATAATGAAGGTAGTGAAAAAATGCACTTGTCAACAGTTATAGAAAATTACATTTGCAACAAGATTGGTTCTATACAATGTTTTGATCCGACGCACAGCAACTTAGATATTTCGAATTTTTGAAATTCTCCCCTTATAAACCACCCCTCCCATTTCTCCCATTTTACCTTTAACGAACATGATTATATATATATATATATATATATATATATATATATATATATATATATAATTCTATATAAAATTACCTCATTTTCGTCATTTCCAAGTTTTCCAAAATCGCGTCATGAGTACGACCTCCATAGCTGACTTCTTATAAGGGATATCTGCTAAACAGAATTGGTCGCATCTCTTGCTAAGACATGTAAATCTTATTAACATTATTTATTTATTTAGGTGTGTCGCAGTTTAGGCGATTCACACATTTTCTTGTAATAAAACTAAAATAGTTTTGGTAAAACCAACAAAAAAAAAAGTTTAATTAAGCTACAGTCGTAGGTAAGAGTGCGGATATTTTTTTTTTTCTCCAGTGGATATTATTCTAGTCTAATGTTTGTCAATTTTTTGTGTTGGATTTCCATTTATTGTTTGATTTCTACTTATTTTTCAATTTCTATTATTTGAGATCCATTTTTGTTTTCTATTTCTGTTTTGCGTTCCATTTCTGTTTTTGTTTTTCCATTTCTGTTTTTATGTTTCATTTCTGTTTTTGTTTCCCATTTTGGTTTTGTGTTCCATTTCTTTTTTTTTCTTGTTTCCCATTTTGGTTTTATATTCCATTTCTGTATTTTGTTTTTGTGTTCCTTTTCTGTTTTTGTGTTCCATTTCTTTTTTTTTCTTGTTTCCCATTTTGGTTTTATATTCCATTTCTGTATTTTGTTTTTGTGTTCCATTTCTGTTTTTGTTTTTCCATTTTGTTTTTGATTTCCATTTCTGTGTTTTGTTTTTCCATTTGGTATTGTGATCCATTCCAGCCCTGTTTTTCGTATCAATTCTGTTTGTCTGTTTCTGTTTTTTGTTCCATTCCTGTTTTTGTGTTCCATTTCTGTTTCGTGTTACTTTTCTATTTTTCATGTTATATTTCTGTTATGTTCGTTTAAATTAATTTTGTTTCGTTTCGATTTTTGTTTTTTTTTTTTTTTTTTTTCAATTTTATACAGGTTTTTTTTCCCCGAGCAACATCGCCACAGCTGCGAAGCTCCAAATAAATAAATAAATAATGCCCAATTACTAACAATTCAATGTTCAGTTACAATTAATGTTAAATCTGGCTGTAGATGTGTGTCTTTGAAATTTTTCGTGATTTTTGTAATGTATGGGCTGTTGTCGTGTAGAAGTTCTGATAGGTTGGTGTGTAAGGTCTTGTCTAATATTATTAACATTAATGAATTGCTATTAACTTAGTAATATTGCACTGCAATAGCTGATATACACATATGTTTAAATTCTATGTTAAACGAGTTTTCAGCGTTCAGATTATCCTAATCATATTCGTCTCTGTAGCTTAAATTTCAAGCCTTTTTCAAATAGTCACCTTATTACGGGAGAAATATGGAATTGTATGTGAAATGAGGCCCATGAGCGTGTCCGACTTCCTTCCGGGACTTATTTCAGTCTGGTTTTCCCTCTTGCTCGGAGCGAAGCGGAAGAGACTGATCGATTTTCCGCGATCTGAACGGCTGTCGTTGGCT
The DNA here is from genome assembly GCA_019009955.1 of Riptortus pedestris. Lineage (NCBI taxonomy): Eukaryota > Metazoa > Arthropoda > Insecta > Hemiptera > Alydidae > Riptortus > Riptortus pedestris. The sequence continues at coordinate 254,040,389 of CM032228.1, forward strand.
GGATATCCAGGTAGATCGGGGAGGCTTCAAGGATACACAGCAATCCCGGGCCTTTGCATAACCCGCTCGCCGCTTTCACTCGGCCAAGAGAAAGCCCGCGACTTTCCCCCAGGCTCTGCCCCCCCTCCACCTTCTGACGCCTCCAACACAGGGCCAACATTCCCAGCTGCTGTTTGTACTCCATGCGCAGAGTTTTGGACAGCTCCTTATCACAGCTACTATCCCATCTTATCAGTTACTAGATTCGCCGATCCTTGGACTGGCTCACGCGCATTCATAAAGACGTATTTACTTCTGGAAAACAGGCGAAAGAACGGACGACACGAAGGGGCTGAGTAGACAGAAGTCCACCACGCACGGGCTGCGTTAACTAAGCAGATTTCCCACGTGAAGTTATACAATAGAGAAATGTCCATACGAGAGCCGAACAGTTACGGAAACGGCCGAACTAGCCTTTGACAGAAACTAATAGAACCGACCTTAGCCGATCTCATCTCGTCTGTTATCCGCATACACTTAATAAAAATGCACATATCTCTGTTAATATTCAAGATAGAGAATAAATTTATATAACAATATTTATAGTAAGTGTAATTAGTAATAAGATTGGTTCTATACAATTTTTCGATCCGACGTTTAGTAACAGAGATATTTCAAATTTTTTTTATTCTTCCCCTCTAAACCCTCCCCTCCCACTGGTCCGATTTCAGCCGTTAACGAAATTGATCTTTATTTTTACATAAAACGATTATATACCGAGTTTGGTGACGATTAGACAAAAATTGAGACCGCTAGAGTGTTAACAGACAAATCGCGTCATTAGTACGACCTCAGTAGCTAGTTTACCTACAGGGAAATCTGCTAAAACTCTTATCGACGCCCAAGTTTATTATGAAAGCAATGTTGTTTTTGTTCTCACAATATAAATACTAAGCAATTTACGTCTTCAAAGATTCAGAGCGTTGAACCTGAATCTAAAGATATTACTTGCCAGTTCTGACGCTCCAAAAATGACAATGTAAATTGCTGAAATAGCTAATAAAAATGTTTTGAAGGGCCACGCCATTAGAAGAAATAACCATGAGTAATAAGGTCCACTTTTGACGCTAATGTTCAAGAAGGCCTCGGGTTAGCCATCTGAGTTAAAGCGTTGGCCTTAACCTCACTTGGTAAACCCAGAGTGGCGAGTTCTGGTAAATAGGAATGTATTTAGGGACCAACTCATTAAATAAAATCCTAACCGTTGCTAGAAAAGGTTGGTAACCTACAGATAACCCGTCCCAATTAGCCACAGTAGAAAAAGTGGACGTTAATAAGTACCAAATGATAGCTACTTAAAACCGCAAATATTGAGGAAAAATGCTCTTAATTTGGCAGCTTTTAAGAGTAAATACAATAATTCTGCTGCTAACCACCAGATGAAGAGTTACCGTCTCGCCGTAAGACTTCATAAATAACAAATATAGTTTATTTAATAATATGCCTTACAATAATAAATGCTAGGTTCTTGTAATGGGGGATCGAAAGGGAAAATTACAGGAGAATATCTTTGCTTTATTAGTTTCGACTATCTTAGACTTCAGTGAAACGGCCGAAACAATTATAAAGGAAGGTCGGCGATTGGTGAATGCTCCAAGGACGATTGGGCATTAGCCAATGGGAATAAAGCAATAAAGGTTTAATAAAAGATGGTAAAGCGTTGCGAAAATAAGCCATAAAGCAGTCGAGAGGATAGTAAACTACAACAAGATAGACAAAGAGAATTCCGATGAATGCAGTGTTTTTAATGAACGCCTTTCTTAATATACACTAAAGATTTCACTGAAATAATATGTTTGGCCTTGTCTGTCATTATTTTTATTGTAGAGTATTTTATATAGAACACACACACACACATCCCAAGGCTTCTTGTGAACGAGGCTGATCATCACAACTATTTATACAGCTCGAGGAATGTTTCCTATTGTGAACATCGCTCCGAAGACAGCACTCTAATTATGCACTGCTGTGTTTCCAATAACAAGTTCATCTGTTGGTAGAATTTTGTTCATTCTGTTTCAGCTCTTTATTGCGTTTTTCTACATCTGAGAGTTGTGGTCATTATTATTTGTGCACAACTTGTTCAGGTTGTTTGTGAGCTGTTGTACTGGTTATCTGGTCGAGTCGTGGGGTCATATTGGTGTTGTAGTCATATGGGAAGTGTGATTTAGGTTGTTAGGAATGTCTTGTACATGTTTCAGCGAGAGGTTTAGTTCTGACAATATTGGTGATGTAGTCCTTGAGACCAAGTGTTGTTAAGTTGTTTGGGAGCTGTTGTTAACGTAATCAGGGAAAGTCCCGATCCTGGTATTATTGGAGATGCAGTCCTTGAAATTTGTACTGGTAATCAGGGTGAGCCGTGGGGTTCCTATTGGTGTTGTAGTCGTTTGGCATGTATGGTTCGGGTTGTTTGGGTGGTGTTGTACATGTCATCAGGGAGAGTTTTTGCTCTAGTCATATAGGAGGTGTAGTCCTTGGCATTTGGCAGATGTGGATATGTTGTTTGGCAGATGTTGTACATGTTATCTGGATGAGTCGTGGGGTCATATTGGAGGTGTAATCGTTGTCATTTGGCAGTTGTGCTTAAGTTGTTTGGGGGGTGTTGTACATTTTATTAGGAAGTCTACGTCTTGATCTTAATGTCGGTGTAGCCATAGCCACTTGGCAAGTGTACCGCTAAGTTGTTTATGAATTGTAAATGTTATCAGGTAAAGTCCTGATCCTGGCCATATTGGAGTTTTAGTCCTTGACATTTGGCAGATTCAGTTAAGTTGTTTGGGAGGTGTTGTACATGTTGTCAGGGAGACTCATAGGGCCATGTTCGAAGTGTAGTCCTCGATACTTGGCTAGTGTGGTTATGTTGTTTGGGAGGTGTTGCTCATGCAATCAGGAAGCGGCATGGATTCATATTGAGATTGTAGTCTTTGGCATTTGGCAGATTCAGTTAAGTTGTTTGGGAGGTGTTGTACATGTTATCAGGGAGACTCATAGGGCCATGTTCGAAGTGTAGTCCTCGATACTTGGCTAGTGTGGTTATATTGTTTGGGAGGTGTTGCTCATGCAATCAGGAAGCGGCATGGATTCATATTGAAACTGTAGTCTTTGGCATTTGGCAGATTCAGTTAAGTTGTTTGCCAGATGTTGATAAATTGTTTGACAGATCTTCTAGTAAGTGGAGTAGTCCATGTGGCTTAGGTTGTTTGAGAGGCGTTGTTCAGGTAATCAGATAGAGTCGTTATCCTGGTAATATTGGAGTTGTAGTGCTTGTGATTTGGCGGATGTGGTTAAGTTGTTTAGGAGGTGATGTACATGCTATCAGGGAGAGTCGAGGGTCATATTGAGTTGTAGTCCTTATCATTTGGCAGATGTGGTTCAAGTTGTTTGGGAGGTCAGATCAAGGTATTATACAATGTTTTATACAATTTATGTAGCAGAGGCCTTAGTTTTCTGCCTAGGAGGACTTCTAGGAAGCGGAGTCCAGGTCTTCTGACCTGAGTGGTCCACGTCTTCCGCGAAGTTGGGACCAAATCTTCATGATAATGCATTCAGATCTTCCGGAGACTGTTTCTTGAGAAGTAAGGTCCACACCACTCCACCCTCGCATCAAAGTAAATGCCTCCCCTTTCTTCTTTTGAGTCCTAGGGTCAGTTCACCAAACTTTACGTTAATCCATGTTTCTGAGCCTTATGCCAGGACCACCTCTTTCAACACTGACGGAAACTCGTTTTAGCTCCTGGCAGACATAAATTGGTGTAAACTGTTTGGCATTTGGGAACCCAATGATTAAGAGTCCTTGTTAAGCCCCAATCAAACCTATAAATATCAGAAGAACTACATAACCTTTTATAAGGAAGGCTTAGAAAGAGAAACATTGAGTTTTATAAAGGTATAACAGGAATATGGTAACTAAAAGCGGAAATGAGACTAAAAGGCAGAGATATCTAGCCTGTTGGATGATTCTGTTTGTCGTAAGATGTTTGATGCCGAGAGGTCGATGCTCTTTATGATAACTCGCGTCCTATCGCGTCTTCTTCGTTCCTTCAACCAACAATCTCACACACTTATAAAACATAGCCATTAATTAACAATTTGCTTATGCAAACATTCCTTTATAATTAATATTCCGCGCATTCACTTCAGAATAATGTCATTTCAGCCTTTTTTGTACAGTTTGGTCAAAAGTAATAACCAAATCATTGCGTATCATAGTGAATACTACTAAAAAGAAGATGTTATTATTTAAAATGAAATAAATGATTTGCAATGTAAAAATAGCAGTGGCGAAAATGTAAGGGTAGTTATCGAGCACGGACTCTTTACCAGTAAATATCTGAAATAAATATTTTTACTTATTCTGATATTTCAACATTAATACAGGCATCAGGTCGAAACTAGTGCACAAGAGAGGGTCAAGTCAGATAATTTTCTTGATCTATGAATACGTTAATTTTCCGCCATTACATTCCTCCATATTTATATGTATAAAGAAGTAGCAGGAACAATAAGGATAGTCATAATATTGAATAATTTGTAGATTTTTTAAGGGCTGGCTTAAGGCAGAGCGGGGGAAGACAGGGATAACATAAAATTCTGTCAACCAAGGGCTGCGTAAACTGAGCAGATTTCCTGCTGCTATAGTATACATAATAACATTTTAATTGATGACGTTAAAGTTATTCATGATATAACAGATTATTATTGATATTATTGATATGACATGAGCAGGAGAGAGGGTTTGCTGAGGGCTGAAAACTAAAAAATTCAAATATCTCCGTTAATATACATGATAGAGGAAATATGTATATACCAATATTTATAGGCAATTTAATTTTCAATATGGTTTGTTATGTACAATTTTTTAATACAAGGTTTAATAACGGAGATATTTCAAATTTTCAAAATTAATCCCTCCCACTAGACCGAAGTCTGCCAATAACGAATTCGATGTATCTTTCTGTATAAAACGATTAAATGTCGAGTTTGGTAACGATCGTTAACAGACAAATACATGAATATGAATATATATATATACATATATATATATATATATATATATATATATATATATACATATATAATTTTGAACGGACTCATTTTTACCATCTCCCAGTTATGACAGATGGACTATTAGGACATTCTTCAAAAATCGCACCATGATATCTATATATATATATATATATATATATATATATATATATATATATATAGAGAGAGAGAGAGAGAGAGAGAGAGAGAGGAGAGAGAGAGATAGGCAGTCGTGGTGAAGGGGAGGTGAAGGGAGAAAGAGAGAGAGAAAGTGGTAGCGAATCCAGGACACAGCCAGGTCCACCCTCATCTTAGCCCAAATTCATTCACAAGGCGATATCTCAACAGTTTTCCCACTGGCTGACCTCATATACACAGTACATTCTCTGTTTCTCTCTTAGCGCCATAAGTAGTTAAGACTTCAATTTTTAGCAGGGCTAAGAAATATTTACAAAGATAATAGCTTGAATGCTTCTATCCTACGAAATTTGAGAGAGGAGTTACTCGGACCTGAAATCCCAAAAATAAGTGATTTAATATTCGAGAGAGAAATGTATAGAACAAGAACTGAAATGGTACTTCTTACATCAACAAATGTAATTGCACAAAATGTCAATTTCTATATATGTCTGTTACCGCTCTAGCGGTCGCAATATTTGTCTTATCATTACCAAACTTGATATATAATCGTTTTATACAAAAAGACAGATCAAGTTCGTTAATGGCTGAAATCGGACCAGTGGGAGAATAGGCTTAAGAGATAGGAATTTCGTAAGCTCAGAATATCTCGTTATTATGCGCCGGATCATGAAATTGTGTAGAACGAATCTTACTGCAAATTAAATAATCTATAAATATTGCTGTATACATATTTTCTGTATCATTAATGTTAACCCAGATATTTGGGGGCAAATAGTTTTTTGCTTTCAGTAAACCCCACTCCTAGTCATATTAACAATAAGCTGTTATTTCATAAACCACTTCATTACCACGTTAAATAAGGAATATTGTTCTCATTGAACTTTTACTTTGTGAGACGTATGCAAATACGTTCTGTTGACCCCATCTCCCTTATTTTGTTCTTGGATTACTAAAATTTAAGTGATAGAGATTAAAATTATTCTGATATATTGCATGTTTGTATTTATTCACTTAATATTTGCAGTGGTGTTACCAGAATGTATAATTATCTATTCTGAACCTTCGCGTGGGAAATTACTTATTTTCCACAGCCCCTGTGTGACGGACTTTTTAGCAGATTTCCCTTAAGAGAAATCAGCTATTGAGGTTGTACTCATGACGGAATTTTCGAAATTTTTCTTAAAATGTCCATCGATCCTACCTAGTAGATGACGAAAATGAGGTCCGTTCAAAACTGTATATATATGTCTGTTACCGCTCTAGCGGTCGTAATTTTTGTTTGATAGTTACCAAACTCGATATTTAGTCGTTGTATGTAAAAAGAAAGATCAAGTTCGTCAACGGCTGAAATCTGACCAGTGGGAGGGGTAGTTTAGAGGAGGGGATTTTCAATATTTCGAAATATCTCCTTTATTATAGTCGGTTCGAAAAATTGTAAAAAACCAATCTTACTGCAAATTAAGTCCACTATAAATGTTGTTATATACATTTATTCTCTATCTTGAATATTAACCGAGATATTTGCATTGTTATTAAATATGGTTGGCTAACGGACGGGAGTGACTTTCCCGCCAAAAACTAGTTCGGCCGTTTCCTGACTGCTCGGCTCTCGTGAAATTTCTCTATTGTAAAACTTCACGAAGGGAAATCTGCTTATTTTCCGCAGCCCCTGCGTGACGGACTTTTTTTGCATTTGCCATTACTGAAATCCATTAGGAAACCAAGACTATTTGCCTCGCGATTGAATAATGAATCAGAATGGTTATATCAACCAAATTAGTTTACTTACTGATCCGCCTCGGTTATTAGCGGCAAGGATAATAACATCATTAATAACAGAACCTCATTAGGCATTTTAATTGCTTATTCTCTTACAATAATTAATTAAGATTAACTTGGGCCTAAAGCGAAATGTCAATCATTTAGAGAGAGAGAGAGGTGCTTCCTTCCTCAATTCTTAATGTCACCCAAATGCATAATCCCACGCAAATGCGTAAAACGGAAGGGCGCAGGTGTGCTTATACATATAATAATTAATAAAACACATATCTTATACAGTAGCACGTTATTTTAAATGTAACAAAAGGTAATAAATGACTTTCTTACACAATTAAGAATCTGATGAAGGAATGAAGAGTCCGTCACTCAGGAGCTGCGTAAAATAAGAAATATTTCAGTCAATCAACATGTTAATAACCTCTACAACTGTTAGCGTCCGAATTGTACTCAAACAGGGCAGACAACCATTAATAGCTGAATATTAGAAATATTCTTGACCGGAAAAAAAAAAAAAAACAATTACTGAAATATATCTGAATTTAATATATTAATTTTATTGAAAACTATTTACTATATCCATTGCTGCAATTTATAATGAACCAGAATAATTCTCATCCCAAACACTCTAATTTTTGTAATCCAACTATACAAAAGACGGGAGGTAGGGTCATCAGAACGTATTTGCATCTCATCTAGAAACGGTATGTTCAACACAATATTTGGTATTTCTGCTTGAAATAAGATGGTTCGTGGAATGTTGGTTTATTCATAACATGCGATGGGCAAGGAAGAGGGGTTTTGAATTTTTTGATTGAAGGCTGAAAACTAAAATTGATTATCTGGGTTCATATTTGGGATGGTGAAAGGATGTATATAACAAAATTCATAGGTGATTTAATTTGCAATAAGATATATATCGAATGGGCCCCATTTTCGTCATCAACCGGTTAGGATCGACGGACAGTTGACAAATATTTTTCGAAAATCGCATAATGAGTTAACCTCAATAGCATCGCAATTTCGCTTAAGGGAAATCCACTAAAACATGCATATCGTAACAAAAAATACCCAAGCAGAACAATATTGAACTAAAACTCAGAACACAACGAAAAAACAACTATAATTGGAGCAAATAAATAGATGAAAAAGAGTAATAGAAAAAAATTTGGACCATGTAAAAATAGAATTGTAGTTATATGGTGTTTTAGTGTTGAAATTAATTTGCAAATGTAAATTTACAAATGATTAATTTAGTTAATCAAAGAATTAGAACGTAAATTTGCTACTTAAGAAAACAAACTCTTATTCCGAGAGCAACTATACTGTCCTCTTTGAAGCATAATGAAGTTATCTCTAGAATATGTTGGATGGTGGAGGAATCGCCCAGCGGTCGTGGTCCAGGCAACGCAGCTTTAATCAGCAGGCACTGAGGATGGAGAGTTGACTCCGAAAGTGCACTCTGCATTATATTAAAAACTGTAGAGGACTTGGCCTTCTTATTGATCCTTATAATGAAGATAGTTAAAAATAATGTGTTTAAAACAATTCGCGAAACTCAGGCCCTGAAAACATTTCTTCATCTTGTTCTCTTCATCTGACTTTCAAATGCCGAATTAAAATCCGGGAATCTGGACAGCCCGGTGGTTCTCCGTCCACCTGCCTGTTGATGGATGGTGGACCTCGGGAGAGGAACGGTACTCGAAGTGCATGTGCAGCGAGAATGCAAATATGGGACAGAGGGTTGCACTTCCTGGTGCAGGAGATGTGCATCGACTCCTGGAAGGTGAACAGGCTCTGTCGGCCTTCACATCTGGTTCCTCAAGGACCTTCTCCTCTCACGGCAGGCATTGAAGCACCGACAATCATCGAATACAAACCGTATCGGGAAACCACACACAAACACACACACTAACTGCCTCCATTTGGGTAACGGTAACGACCTACCATTCTTGCAAGGACATCTGGAGAATGCAATGGGAGACTCACTCGAGCAGAAGTTGCGTCAGTTGAGCACACTTCCTACCTGCTCGATTTTTATTTATTTGGAGCTTCGCAGCTTTGGCCATGTTGCTCAGAAAGAAAAAAAAACTGTATAAAACAAATATTTAAACTTAAAAGACGACTCAAAATTAATTTAAGCGAAAATAAAACAAAATAAATCGACCACGAAAAACCAAAATTCAACACAAAGCAGAGACGGAAACCAAAAACCGAATGGAACTAAAAACAGGGGAAAAAATAGAAAACAAAACAGAACTGAAGACAAATACAAAATGGAAAACAAAAAACAGAAATGGAACACAAAAAGCAGAAAATGGAACACAAAATCAGACATGGAACAAAAAAGCAAAATGGAAAACCAAAAACAGACATGGAATAGAAAACCAAAATGTAACAGAAAACAGAAATGAAACGAAAAACAGAAATGGAACACAGAAATCGAACACAATAAAGGAATAAACAAAAGATAGAATCCAAAACTAATTACAAAAAGTCCGTCACGCAGGGGCTGCGTAAACTAAGCAGATTTCCTACGTGAAGTTTTACAATAGAGAAATTTCAGAATAGAGAGTCAAACAGTTACGGGAACGGACCGAACTAGCTCTTGACGGAAACTCACGAAGTTGGCCGATCTCATCTCAGAAGTTGAAAACAGAAAAATGCAAATATCTCGGTTAATATTCAAGATACAGAATACATGTATATAACATTATTTATAGTAAATTTAATTTTCAATCAGATTGGTTCTATACAATTTTTCGATCCGACGTATAGTAACGGAAATATTTCAAATTTTAGAAAATCCTCCCCTCTAAACCCCCTCCTCCCATTGGTCCGATTTCAGCCATTAACGAACTTGATCTTTATTTTTGCATAAAAGGCTTAAATATCGAGTTTGGTAACGATCAAACGAAAATTGCGACCGCTAGAGCGTTAACAGACAAATATCTCTCTCTCTCGCTCTCTCTCTCTCTCTCTCTCTCTCTCTATATATATATATATATATATATATATATATATATATATATATATATATATAATTTTGAACGGACCTCATTTTCGTCATTTCCTGGGTAGGATCGATGGACATTTGAAGAAATTCTTCGAAACTCCCGTCATGAGTACGACCTCAATAGCTGATTTCCCTTAGGGGATCTGCTAAAAGTAGATATACTTGGCTTAAGGAGCGTTTTCACATGACATTTTCGTTTTATCATAAAACTATCAGGAAAATATGTTCTATGAACAGATAAGTCTTATGTCGCTTTTAAATTTATTACAGAAAAAATTGTCTTATTTATTTTTACTAATAGAAAGTCCTGATGTCATAATTCATAATTTCTATGTTGCTGTTAGTGTTTCCACATCAGATAAATGGGCAGGTATCAGATTCACTCCAAACCTCGAAGTGAATGTTACCCAAGGTCGATATTTGGAGAATTAAAATGTGTATATATATATATTTAGCTGTAGCTAAGGTACTCGGCGTTGCTCGGGAAACCATTGTTGACTGAATATTAAGGGTTTTTTTTTATAGCAAGGTTTCAATGTGTAGTACACTTCCCGTTGGGGGCTTCTTGAAAGGGTCAGGTAACTGTAGGGGACTTGTAGAATAGAAATTTTAGTTTTGATTTTAACAAATAAAATTTGGGTCCCTAATCAATCCCTCTCCAGTGTTAGACACACCGTGAATAATTCCTGTAGGAATCATGGATAACATTTATTATAATCATATACCATCTATAATTCTGTCAGATACCGAGTACGAATTGTTTAAGCATAGTTATGTTCACATTAGGGGCTGAGGTTAGCCATGGAGTTAAAGCACTGACCTTAGTCTCACGTGGTAAACCTAGAGTGGCGAGTTTGATTCCCGCCTGGGCAGAGGAATTTATTTAATGACGGAACTCATTAATCCTAAATTGCACTAATGTCTCAATTCAGAAATTAGCTAATGGCGGTCATATAAATAAGAAGCAATTGGTATTAATGTGTGTTATTTGAGAATTTATTTTGAATAATATTTCATTGCAGAATATAATTAATTTAATTTAAGAAAATTAAATATAAAACGGCTTTTTGTCAAAATACTTATTCCTTTTTTCTCTTTTTTTCAGGTAAGTTTCTGAGCATAAATATTTCTTATGTGATTGACAGGTGAGTTATACAAATTATTTATATGTAGTAAATTGTCGCCCATTTTAGCAGATTTTCCTTAAGGGAAATCAGCTATTGAGGTCGTACTCATGACGCGATTTTCGAAAATTTTCTTCAAATGTCCATCGATCCTACCCAGGAGATGACGAAAATGAGGTCCGTTCAAAATTATATATATATATATATATATATATATATATATATATATATATATATATATATATATATATTTGTCTGTTAACGCTCTAGCGGTCGCAATTTTTGTTTGATCGTTACGAAACTCGATATTTAACCGTTTTATGTAAAAAGACAGATCAAGTTCGTTAATGGCTGAAATCGGGCCAGAGGGAGGGGGGGTTTAAAGGGGGGGATTTTCGAAAATTCAAAATATCTCCGTTATTGTGCATCGGATCGAAAAATTGTACAGAACCAATCTTATTGCAAATTATATTTACTATAAATATTGTTATATACATTTATTCTCTATCTTGAATATTAACCGAGATATTTGCATTTTTATAAAGTCTGTGGTGGGGTATAGTTTGGATTATGTCGGCCATCTTCGTCATTTCTCGGCTCAGGCGGAAGCTTCTTCTAACCTGGCGTTTTTAACCTTACCTTACCTTCCTTACTTTGTGAGATTTATGCAAATACGTTTTGTTCATCCGCCCCCCCCCTTCTTTAGTTCTTGGACTACTGAAATTTGAGTTATTAAAATATAAATTATTCTTACAATTCAGAAGCCGTTTCAGTTGGGTATTTATTTTAATTAACTGAAATATTTCTCATTATCTAATCACGGTGGTATTGTGTTACCAGTATGCAGATTTCTCTATTGTAAAACTTCACGTGGGAAATCTGCTTAGTTTACGCAGCCCCTGCGTGACGGACTTTTTTTTTTTTTACTATTAAACACAATATAACATGCTGTTTAAGATAATTGTTATTCCCTTGTTGTTATTAAACGTTAGTCATAATCTCACACGATAAACCTAGAGCGGCGAGTCCCTTAGTCCCACCCTGGCTAGAAAAGTCCGTCACGCAGGGGCTGCGTAAACTAAGCAGATTTCCCAGTGAAGTAATACAATAGAGAAATCTCCATACAAGAGCCCAACAGTTACGGCAAAGGGCCGAACTAGGTTTTGGCGGGAAATTCAAAAATCCGGTATCGGCCCAAATTTAATAAAAATGCAAATATCTCGGTTAATATTCAAGATAGGGAATAAATGTATAGAACAATATTTATAGTAAATTTAATTTGCAATAAGATTGATTCTATACAATTTTTCGATTCGACGCATAATAACGGAGATATTTCGAATTTTCCGAAACCCCCCCTCTAAACCCCCCCTCCCACTGGACCGATTTCAGCCATTAACGAACTTGATCTTTCTTTTTACATAAAACGATTAAATTCCGAGTTTGGTAACGATCAAACAAAAATTGCGACCGCTAGAGCGTTAACAGACAAATATATATATATATATATATATATATATATATATATATATATATATATATATATGTATATAAACATATATAGATATATATATATATTTAAAATTTTGAACGGACCTCATTTTTGTCATCTCCTGGGTAGGATCGATGGACATTTGAAGAAATTTTTCGAAACTCGCGTCATGAGTACGACCTCAATAGCTGATTTCCCTTAAGGGAAATCTGCTAAAAGGGTGACAACCTGTAGACAACCCGTCCCAAAGAGTGGATGCTAATGAAATTTGGTAATTAGTGTTCATATTATTATGAATCTTTCATTCGGTTGTGTTATAGAGAAGTTAAATATGATTTATAAGTTAGCGGTTGCCAATTTGTTGAAGGCTATATCCGAAGCGGTAAATCAAAGACATTGCTCTCATTAGAGGGAACAGTGTGGCCAGAAGAAAGTGCAAAGTCCCCGAGAGAAAGAGAGTGCTAATAAAAATATTGGCCACCGTTCAAAAAAACCGCTTATTCTCTCTCTCGTTTTTATTTTTTAATTTCCCTGCCAAATGCTGTTGACCTCTGGTCGGTTAATAGATACGGTTCGTTTCCCAGCGGAGTCAGTGTTTATTTTCTCGGGCGTCTTTGCCCTTCGCAAAGCCTCACGTCCGTCAGTCAGCATCTGTTTGAGTTTCCCTCGACCAAATTGTCCGTTTCCCCCAGGATCGTGTCTTCCTGGTTGATTCACACCGGGCCTATTTATAATGAGCCGGCTAAAAATGTCACTGATTACTTAAGACTGAAATATTTCGAGGACTCTACACCTCATCGCTATTTGCATATGATAAATCCCACAGATAAAAATCTCATGTGGCCGCTACATGACTAACGTATTCTCCTATTTAACTCCCATACGGGGGCACAGGTTAGACAGTGAATGAAGATCAGGTTAGTGCAAACGGAATTTATTCAGTGACGAACTTATTAAATAAAAGTCCGTCGCGCAGGGGCTGCGAAAACTAAGCAAATTCCCTAAGCGGGAAAGTCACTCTCGTCCGTTAGCCGTCGATTTAATAAAAATGCAAATATCTCAGTTAATATTCAAAATAGAGAATAAGTGTACATAACAATATTTATAGTAATTTGCCATAAGATTGGTTCTATACAATTTTTCGATCCGATGCATAATAACGGAGATTTTTCGAAAATCCCCCCTCTAAACCCCCCCTCCCACTGGCCCGATTTCAGCCGGTAGTTTTGAACGGACCTCATTTTATCATCTCCTGGGTAGGATATATGGACATTTGAAGAATTTTTTTGAAACTCGCGTCAATAACTGATTTCCCTTAAGGGAAATCTGCTAAAAAATCGAACCCTGGCTAGAAAAGTCCGTCACGCAGGGGCTGCGTAAACTAAGCAGATTTCCCACGCGAATGTTTACAATAGATAAAGTATACATACACGTAACACTACATTCAGTGTTAAGTGAATAAATACTAACGGTAATGAGAAATCTTTAAGTCAATTTGCCGTTGAAGTAAATAAACTCTACAACGGAAAGCGGCTGAATTGAAAACAAACAGGCCAGCCAACCTGAATAGACAATTAACAAAATATATCTGAATAAAACATATTAATTTTGTTGAAAACAATTTACTACAGCTAGTGGTGTAATTTGTACTGAATCAGAATCAGTTTATCTCAATCACTTTAATTTTAGTAATCCATGAACAAAAAAGGTGCATATATCTCACACAATAAAAGTTCAATGGAAACAATATTTGGTATTTAACCTTGTAATGAAGTGGTTCATGATATAACAGCTTATTGGATTATCGCATACGAAAAAGGCCCTTCTGAATTTTTTTGTATCTCAAATACATACGGATAAATTTTCTTCATTTTCGCTTTGCAATGTAAAAACCACTAATCAGATTTTTCACGTGCTCATAAGACAAAGTAATGATCCCATCTCACTGCCTATTTGGACTAGAAGCAAGAATTACACGCTTAATATTTGTGTTACGAAAAAATAAACGCATAGAACAACAATTGTAGAGCATCAATAGTTTAACAAGATTGGTTCTATAACATTTTACCATCCGACTCATGTTATCGGAGATAATAAGACTTTTTTCTGTAATCGTTGAATAATGGTAACATTACTAAACTGAAATGAGTGAAGAAAGTGAAACATTTTGCAATAGAGTGAAGAAAGTAATCACTTCCTTCACAAGTGAAGAAAGTGAATTGCCTTCTTAATTAGTAATAAGTATAAATTAAAAAAATAATTTGAAGTTGGAAATTAAATGCTTTTAAATGTTTCTTAACATTGTAAGAATTTATTTTAACAAAATAAATTGAAATGTGAATGAATTATTGGTGGAAATAATCAATATATTTTAAAATTTAAATATAATAATAATTACCTTCCTTGTTTATAACCTGCACTTGTTTATAACTGCACTACTTCACAATCATCACTAGTTGTTTTATAACTATGCTTATAACCTTTCACAACCATGCTTATAACCTACCAACAACATACCATAATCTTCACAACATCCTAATTTTGTTCATATTCTGGTTAGATCTGATCATGTATTACACGATTACAGAAAAAATTTAATATTACACTCGTGACGAAAGTAGAATTTACAACTCTCGTGAAATTACCACACGAGCGAAGCGAGGTAAACGTTTCACTCGAGTTGTAAAATGATCTACTTTCGTCACTTGTATAATAAATAACTATTCTTCTACCCTCTCTTTAAAACCACACTATTCCTGGTACGATTTCAGCCAATAAAAAATATGATATTAAGTGATTTTTGGGTTAAGAACGAAAGATATGTACCTCGCATAATAAAAGTCTCTTGAAAACAATATTTGGTATATCGGCATAGAATATGGTGGTCCCTGATATAACAGCTTATCCTTAATATGACACGAGGGGGAGGGGGGTTTTACTGAAGGCTGTAAACAAAAAATCCAAATATCTCCATTAATATTCACGATAGAGAAAATATGTATATAACAACGTTTAAAGATAATTTAATTTACAAAAAGATTTGTTATGTACAATTTTTCGATCGGACGTACAATAACGGAGGTATTTCAAATTTTCGAAATATGTATAGTTTTGAACGGAGCTTGTTTTCGTCATCCCCTGACTAGTGTATATGGACATTTGAGGAAATGTTTCGAAAATGGTGTCACGAGTATGAAATGTGCTAAAACTGTATTATACGAACAGTAAATATATTATTAATTACAAGATATATATATATATATGTCCAAGACTGATGACCTCCAGGATGCAGGGGTTAAACAATGACTTCATATCCTGTTAGATTTGAATAGATTAATTAATAAGTAATTTAGCCTTGAGTATGGAACGGTTAATCATCTCGCAACACGAATCGGCCATTGAATGCAAATCGGCCGACGGAGTACATTTAAAAATAGTTTCGAAGGTACCTATTTCTATGGAACATGCTAGATTTATGAAGTGAAGTAGTTGTAGCAGTCTAGGTACAGTATCTGACTAAAGTGAAAGTGGGAGGGAGGGGGATGGGGCTTGATAGGGGATGAAATAAAAATATAATTGGAAATATCTCCGTTATAATGAGCCGGAGTGAAAAAGTGTTCAGAACAAATCTTGTTTAACATTTAATTTACAACAAACTTGGTAATATGCAATGTTTTCATAGGAGCGACGGTGGATGAGATACGGACGGTTTTAATGTGTTTTTATCGGAATTTCTTTAGAAAAAGAGCTATTGCGGTTGGTCAAATATATCAAAATGACACAAAAATCTTTTCACAACGTGACGAATCATAGTAAATGAATATCAATAACAAGATCCGCCTCGGCTTCAGCGATTGTAAATATAACGTTTCAGCAGATTTCTTTTTAGTGAGGTCGTACTCATAACGCGATTTTCGAAAAATTTCTTCAAATGTCCATCGATCCTACCCATTAAAGGAATTGATGTCGTACTCATGACGCAATTTTCCAAATTTATCTTCAAATGTCCATCGATCCTACCTAGTAGATGACTAAAATGAGGACCGTTCAAAAATGTATATATATTTGTCTGTTACCGCTCTAGCGGTCGCAATTTTTTTTTTATCGTTACCAAACTCGATATTTAGTTGTTCTATGTAAAAAAAAAAGATGAAATAGGACCGGGGGGGGGTTAGCGGGGGAGAAATTTGAAAATTCGAAATATCTCCGTTACTATAAATTGGATCGAAAAAGTGTATAGATCAAATATTATTGCAAATTAAAGTTACTATAAATATAGTTATTTACATTTATTCTCTTTCTTGAATATTAACCGAGATATTTGCATTTTTCAGTTTTCAGCCTTCAGTAAACCCCCACTTCTACTCATGTTACAAAAAGAATAATTTATATAATAAAGGACATTATTCAAGCTTAAATACCATAAATTGTTTTCAAGAAACTTTTATTTTACGAGATAAATGCAAATATGTTATGGTGAAAAATATTAGGAAAAATTGTCCTAATTCATTATTAATTACAGAACTAGATATAGTAAATAGTTTTCAATAAAATTAATATGATATATTCTGATGTTTCAGTTATTGTTTTTCTTTCCGGCGAGCCTTTGGCTGTTAGATTACATTTCAGACACTTCCCGCCGGAAAGGGAGTAGAACGATTTCTTATAACCGATTGTATTTATTCACTTATTATTCACGGTGGTGTTGTGTTAACAGTATGTAGGTTCATCTATTATTGAACTTCGCGAGGGAAATCTGCTTAGTTTACGCAGCCCCTGCGTGACGGATTTTTACGTTTTTAAATTATATTTTTCCGTCTGTGTATACCTACATAAAACGCTTTCATACGAAATATCTCTAAATCCAGCATTTTGTGCATTCAATTTAATTAATACGAGTACAAGTGAGTCTCGAGGTTACCACATGCCATTTTTTTGCATGTTTGCAATGGAAGCTGAAGAAGTGTGTTAGAGAATAGAAAGGCCCATATAGGTTATATAGGCTTTATCAGGCCTCTTTGGACACCTTCCAAAACCTTGTGTATATATTTAAATCCAATCGGATCAAACATGGAATTGTCCTTTGTGTGTGTGTGAATGTTTATATATAAAATAGAGGTGACTAAATCAAGACGTGTCTAATAGTCATTCCGTGTCCTTCGTCTTAGAAAATGTTGTTTATGACTCACTATAGAAGTAACATAATAAAAGTCCGTCACGCAGGAGCTGCGTAAACTAAGCGGATTTCCCACGTGAAGTTTCACAATAGAGAAATTTCACGAGAGCCAAGAAGTTAAGGAAACGGCCGAACTAGAATTTGGCGGGAAAGTCACTCGTCCGTTAGCCGCCCAGATTTAATAAAAATGCAAATATCTCGGTTAATATTCAAGGTAGAGAATAAATGTATATAACAATATTTATAGTAAATTTAATTTGCAATAAGATTGATTCTGTACAATTCTTCGATTCGACGTATAGTAACGGAGATATATTGAAATTTCAAAAATCCTCCCCTCCCACTGGTCCGATTTCAGCCGTTAACGAACTAGATCTTTCTTTTTACATAAAACGACTAAATATCGAGTTTGGTAACGATCAAACAAAAATTGTGACCGCTAGAGCGGTAACAGACAAATATATATATATATATATATATATATATATATATATATATATATATATATATATATACAGTTGTGAACGGACCTCATTTACGTTATCTACTAGGTAGGATCGATGGACATTTGAAGAAAAATTTCTAAAATTGCATAATGAGTACAACCACAATAGCTGATTTCCCTTAAGGGAAATCTGCTAAAAGTCCATCACGCAGGGGCTGCGTAAACGAAGCAGATTTCCCACGGATAGGTTTACAACAGAAAAATCTAAATACTAGTAACACCACCGTGAATGTTAATTATTAGAAGAATTATTCTGTACCGGAAAGATGAACAATTAGTGAAATATATATGAATATAACTTCCTAATTTGATTGAAAACTATTTACTATAGCTGGTGGAGAAATTTGAAATGAATAAGAATAATTTCTATCTCAATCATTCAGATTTTAGTAATCCAAGAACAAAAGAATAATAATTGTTTGTATCTCATATAATTAAGCTTTGCTGAAAACAATTTTTTTGTATTTAACCATTGTAATGAAGAGGTTCAGTATATAACAGCTTATTATTAATATATGTCACTTGTAGGAGTGGGCGTTTACAGAAAGCGTACAGCTTACTGCTCAAAAATGAATAGGGATATTGGTAGGTTGGTAGGTTTTGTGGTATTTATGGGGCCTAGCATTTTTTTTAAATTATAAATATCATTAATATTTAGTAGAAATTATTGTCTTTTCCCCTCCCATAAAAAAGTTATTTAATTAAGGTCGATTTAATTAAAATTAATAGGATAAGAAAAAAATAACCAATATCCCTATTCATTTTTGAGCAGTACAACTATAAAGTCCAACGGACCTCATTTTCGTCATCTCCTGGGTAGGACCGATGGACATTTGAGGAAAATTTATCGAAGATCGCATCATGAGTACGAGCTCAATAGCTGATTTCCGTGAAAGTTTCGACTGAAATTTTGGGTAACAGATATAAAGAGTTCAGATGTAAAAAAAAATATTTACAGGCTGTATATAACGTTTTTAATTTCATAAAATAATACAAAAACAGAATAGTAATACTTATTACACTTTATTAACAGTTAGCATTCACGATAACAGAAAAAAATTGTTTACATTTTAATGAAATATTGTCAACGGTGTTGATCACAGAACCTTATCACAAACGGATTATGCCAAGGCACTTCAATTTATCACAGATAAACCATCAACGATGGAAACTGTTAGTTACACATTTTTGTTCGATTGAAATTAAAAATAATAACAATAATAAAGAAAATTATGTATTAATTTTACTGCATTGTTACACCTTAAAATATCGTTATCAAACCATAAGGATAAATATTTTGAAACCGTAAAATGAAATGAAGATAATGACTTCCGCAACTAGGTAAATTGATAATTATGGCGAAAACCACTATCTTATCAATGCGAGTTATGATAAACCCATACCACATCCCATGAGGTTACGTTCTGTCATATCAAAATTTTTAATTATGATAATTAATTTAATCATTAAAAAAAAATAAACAGTTTAACTAAATCGGGAACGACAATTCGTCGCCAAGGAAGGACATTTCAAATAAAAATAAGGATGAAACTCCCAATTCCTGGTCCGCTGAAGGCTTATAACATCTTGTAGCAAATCAAAGGGAAATCAGCTATTGAGGTTGTACTCATGACGATTTAGGAAAAATGTCTTCAAATGCCCATCGATTCTAGGAGATGACGAAAATGAGGTCCGTTCAAAATTAAATCCATTAAATATTATGTACATATATATATATATATATATATATATATATATATATATACTGCTCAAAAATGAATAGGGATATAGGTTATTTTTTCTTATCCTATTAATATTAATTAAATCGACCTTAATTACATTACTTTTTTATAGGGGGAAAAAAGACAATAATTTCTAATAAATATTAATGATATTTATAATTAAACAAAAAACAAAAATGCTAGGCCCCATAAATACCACAAAACAGCCAATACCCCTATTCATTTTTGAGCATATATATATTATATATATATATATATATATATATATATATATATATATATATATACAGCATTGAACATTTTCGTCATCTCCTGGGAAGGATCGATGAACATTTGATGAACTTTTTCGAAAGTCGAATACAACATTAATAGCTGATTTCCTTTAAGGAATAAATATTTTTTGATCAATTAACTGTTAAAAACTTTTATTTACACAAATAAATTTTATCACAGTTCTTGAGCGTGCATATATGTGTTGGTTGTTGTTCTTCTTCTGTTGGCTACTCTATGAGCTGTATGTGCACAACGTGTTCACCCCTCATCATGACTTTAGCTAGGTGCCTCTCGCATCTCTCCGTCTTCTTGTCCAGCGGTGTCACATTTAGCTCTGGAGGCCGTATCCTCCACTGAGGTTCTCCGCTGGTTGGATCTGCAAACAGAAATGACCAATTGTTAACAATACACTAGTAGAAGTTTGACAAAAACAGATAGTGTAAGAACAGAAGAAGAGAATCTACTCGACCCCTTCGAAAGAAAAAACGTCCGTCACGCAGGGGCTGCGTAAACTAAGCAGATTTCCCACGCGAAGTTTTACAATAGAGAAATCTGCCCATAGGAGAGACGAACAGTTACGGCAATGGGCCGAAACCAATTCACGAGGGACGAATAGTTTACGGAAACGGCGGAATGTCCCGAACATAGCCGAATACTCACAGAATAAAAATGCCAATATCTCAGTAATTATTCAAGATACAGAATAAATGTATTAGAACAATATTTATAGTAAATTTAATTTGCAATAAGATTGGTTTTATATACTTTTTCGATCCGACTTATAGGAACGGAGATATTTCGAATTTTCGAAAATCCCCCTCTAAACCCAGCCTCTCATTAGTCCGATTTCGGCCATTAACGATCTTAATCTGTCTTTTTGCATAAAACGGTTAAATATCGAGTTTCGTAACGATCAAACAAAAATTGCGACCGCTAGAGCGTTAACAGACATATATATATATATATATATATATATATATATATATATATATATATATATATATATATATATAACTCGGGTCTAGAGTGCAACGTCAATATCTGATTTCCCTTAAGGAAAATGTGCTAAAATGAAACAATTAAAAATGCAACTGAACAAATATTTTGCCCGCTCATTGAAAAATCGGCCACTTACGCTTTAATGTTGTAACTACTCAAGTGGGTCAAAGTATTTTATTTACTCCTTTAAATAGTGTTAATTTATATAAAAGAATAAAAGCTCATAAAAACTATTGAAATTGTTTATTTGAAAAATAGACAAGTTTTTACTTTTATTTAAAAACTCCTTTGTTCATAGATCAAGGTTGTTACATTTCTTGCCGTATTTTTGAGGCGTAGATTCTTGTGTTTTATGTTATATGCAGAGACACTATTTTATTATATTATATTATACTTATAATACTTTATTTTCACCTCTGTATTATGTGTTATGGGTGCGCGCGCAGTGTTAAATAATGTTATATGAGTAGGAGACGGAGAGGGTGGCCTTCTACCCCCAAGGTTTGCACCAAGGCCCCTTCAGCGAGCCAGCTGTCTGAATATGTTAACCCCCACCAATGTACATAAGCCTGCCTCTTTATCCCATACCATAAAGGGGATAGGTAATAAATAAATAAATAAAAAACCATAAAAAATACACCCAAAAGTAAAATCCGTCACGCTGTATCTGGGTAAACTAAGCATATTTCACACGTGAAGTTTAACAATAGAGAAACCTACATACTTTTACATTTAACATCACCATGATTACAAATGATAACTAGAATTATTTCAGTCAATTCAGATTTTAATAACCTCCACAACGGAATTTTAAACAAACAGATCAGGCAACCTCTCAGAGCTGAAAGATAGAAATACTCTAGACCGGAAAGAAAAAAATTGCTGAAATATGACGCAATTTAATATATTATTTTGACAGAAACCTATTTACTAAATGGGACGGGTTATCTACAGATTACCACCCTTTTCTAGCCAGGGTGGGACTAAGGATTTAATTTAATGAATTTCGTCACTAAATAATTTCCTTTGCTCAGGCGAGAATCGAACTCACCACTCTAGGTTTACATGTGAGGTAAAGGTCATCGCTTTAACTCATATGGCTAACCTGAGCCCCTATTTACTATATCTAGAGCAGCGATTCATAATTTGCATCTATCTCATCTAGAAGAGATTTGTTGAACACTATTTGCAATTTATACTTGAAATAAGACCTTTTATGATTCATTCTTAACTCGCGATGACTGAAAGTGGGGGTTTTACTGAAGGATGAAATCTACAAAAATTTCAAAATATCTCGGTTAATATAGAAGATAGAGGAAACGTATATAACAATATTTATAGAACATTAAATTTGCAATGATATTGATTCTATACAATTTTTCGATCCGACGTATATTAACGGAGATATTCTTTGAAAATTATCGAAACTTCTCCCTGTAGTCCGATTTCTGTCATTAACGCACTTGACCTTTCTTTACAACGATCAAACGAAAATTGCAAATAAACAAATATATATTATCGATGAACATTTAAGGAAGTAGTTCGAAAATCGCGTCTTGAGAACAACCTGACTAGCTGACTTCCTAAACCACTTACAAATGTTTCATAAAGAAGTAGTTAATTATGCAGAAACTAATAGAACACAGGCGAGGATCGGTTACACAATTTGTTTAAGTTGGTTTGCCATTAAATCTACTTTAGGAATTAAGGAATGCAGGTAGTTGGTAGGAGGAGCTCTCGACGTACGGCAAGATAGGTTCACAGAAAATTAGGTTACAATAACAGAAACTTAAAAAATATCAGTTTATTCTATTTGGGATGTGTTGAGCGGGGGCCGTCAAGACTCTAGTACGTTCACCTGCCGTCAACTTCAGCCAATACTCCCACTAATAAAAATAGACCATTTTTTTTTAAATAGCTCCTCTACCTCTGAAATAAGATCTGGGCAATGAAGCATGACCTTTCACTCAATATATTTCAAGAATATCTATATTTATAAAAGTGAGCGTTAAATCAATTTGGGCTCCTTTGGCGTATTGCACTCGAAAGAGGTTTTTTAACGAGTGATATTCGTAGACTCCTACCTTAGGATAGGTTTGCTGATTTTTCAAGATGGCAAAGACATCCTCTGGTTTTTTTTTTTTTTTTTTTTTTTGGGTGCCCGAGAATAAAATCATGAGGAACCCCGGTGAAAGTATTTGGTGAGGCTCCACAAACTCTTAAGCGGTATCATGAACCATAGCATATATACATGATAAAGTCCGAAACGCAGGGGCTGCGTAAACTAAACAGATTTCTCACGGAACTAGTGTGTTGCCATGTCGGTAAAGAAGCCTAGTTATAGGACGACGAGTAAGCACTTTCGAAGCGAGAGCACCATCTTCAATACTGTCAAAATTTGTGCTGAGAGGTCCTTACTTAAGGATGTGACATGTTGTTCATGTTTTAGTCCAGGTAGGGTTTTTTTCCTTTGAATACATGTAAGCTCTTTATAGAGCACTAAGGCGTTCTTATCAAAACTTTTTTTTGGTCAAGAGAACTACAGAAATTTACCATATCAAATGTACTTTTTATTTTGCTTTCTTGTGTTTTTTGGTCTTGTTTTTACTGCCCAAAGTATATCTCCAACCATAAGATAATAAGAAGTCGCAACCGTAACAGTAATGTTTCATTTTTAGAAACTTGCAGATTCTTTTGGTTTAAAGTTAGTCGTTAATAAAGGCTTTTTATCCTTGATGAAATGAATCTCACAGCTCATCCCGTAAGTGACGTGATGTCGATAAGGAGGATACATTAGCTAATAGGTGTTTTAGCAGATTTTCCTTAAAGGACAAAATTTTCGAAATTTTTCTTCAAATGTCCAGCGATCTTATCTAATAGATGACGAAAATGAGGTCCGTTCAAAACTGTATGTATATGTCTGTTACCGCTCTAGTGGACGCACTCATGATTTGATCATTACCAAAATCGATATTTAGTTGTTTTATATAAAAAGAAAGATCAAGTTCGTTAACGGCTGAAATTATGGGAGGGGGGGGGTTAGAGGGGGAGAATTTTGAAGATTCAAAATATCTCCGTTACTATAGGTGGAATCGAAAACTTATATAGAACCAATCTTATTGCAAATTAAATTTACTATAAACACATATTCTCTATCTTGAATATTAACCGAGATATTTGCATTTTTATTAAGTGCGTGCGTATAACGGACGAAATGAAATCGGTTCTTGTCGGTTCTGTTTCCGCCGAATGCTAGTTCGGCCGTTTCCATAACTGTTCGTCCCTCGTTACTACTACTGCTACTAGTATTCAGATTTCTCTGTTGTAAAACTGGGGAATCATGCCACACAGAGTGCTGACAGCTCAGCGATTTCATTGGCGGATTGTTGTGAGAGTATAGCTCGAAAGGCAGCTACTTTGTTGATTCCGGTTTGTTAGGATAGAGGCTGGACGTCTACCACGTATGTGGATCTGTAGCGCATTTCCACTGTTGTTGTTTTTGCTGCGAGACCTGCTCTAATGGATTAGACGGAGGAAGAGAGAGAGAGAGAGAGAGAGAGAGATGAGGAAATGGGAATACCCTAGGGATAGAGGTCCCGGCCTTGGGCCCTCCAGTCACTGGGTCAGGGCTATCATCATGCTCTCTCTCTCCTTTCCTGTCTCTCTCTCTCTCCCACATATCCTTCATTTCACGCTCCGCCCACCTCTCCCTCTCTCTCTCTCGCTCCCTCCTTCTTCCTATTCCTCTCTCAGTCTCAGCTGCCCTCTTTCTTCCTCCGTCATTATGATAGGGGATTTCAACGTCACAACAACACATTCTTGGACAAGATATTTTTCTTCCGGTCGGATCCTCTGGCCTTGTCACTACCGTCCATACTCTTGGTCCTGTCAATCCAGCCTCATCTCCTAACTTGGCTTATGTCTTATACCAATTACGTCAAACCCTAACCTCTCAACGCCTCTATACGGTATTATCCTCCTCCAAAGCCCTATTACAGATCCAATAAAAGTCCAGTAGTATAAAAAGTCCGTCACGCAGGGGCTGCGTAAACTAAGCAGATTTCCCACGTGAAGTTTTACAATAGAGAAATCTGCCTAATAATAACAGTAGTAGTAGTAACCTATTCTCACGAGGACGAATAGTTAGTGAAACGGCCACTCTAGCGCTCGGCGGAAACTCCCGAACATAGCCGACCACACTCACAATACAAATGCAAATATCTCGATTAATATTAAAGATACAGAATAAATGTATAGAACAATATTTATAGTAAATTTAATTTGCAATAAGATTGGTTCTATACAATGTTTTGATCCGACGTATGGTAACGGAGATATTTCGAATTTTCGAAAATCCCCCTCTAAACCCCCCCTCCCACTGATCCGATTTCAGCCATTAACGAACTTGATCTTCCTTTTTACATAAAACGATTAAATTCTGAGTTTGGTAACGATCAAACAAAAATTGCGACCACTAGAGCGTTAACAGACAAATATATATATATATATATATATATATATATATATATATATATATATATATATAATTTTGAACGGACCTCATTTTCGTCATCTCCTGGGTAGGATCGATGGACATTTGAAGAAATTTTTTGAAACTCGCGTCATGAGTACAACCTCAATAGCTGATTTCCCTTAAGGGAAATCTGCTAAAAGGGGGTTTCTAGCGCAATTTTCAAAATACCCTAAATCACTAAAAAAATACGAACGTGCTAATTTTACTAATTTCCATTTATAATGTTTAACTACTTAAAAAGTTTAAGTAGTTAAACATTATAAATGGAAATTAGTAAAACTAGCACGGTCCTATTTTTTTAGGAATTTAGGGTATTTTGAAAACTGCGCTAGAAACCCCCTTTTTATACTACTAAGTCCGTCGTTTAATAATAGATAAACCAACATACTCCTTAAACAACACCACCAACGGTAACAATAAATACAAACGGTAATAAGAACTCTTTCCCCTTCAGGCGGGAAGCGTCTGAAATGCAAACAAACAGGTCAGCCAACGGCTCTACGGAAAGAAAAACAATAACTGAAACATATCAGAACATATTCATTTCATTGAAAACTATTTATTAAATCTACTACTATAATGAATCAGAATAATTTTTATCTCAATTAATCAAATTTTAGTAGTCCATGAATCAAAGACGGGGAGGCATAAGAACATATTTGCATGCATCTCGTATAATAAAGGTCTCTGGAAAACAATATTTGGTATTTAAGCTTCGAATAATGTGATTTATTATATATCAGAGTATTGTTTGAGTAACATGAATAGAAGTGGCTGTTTATTGAAGGCTGAAAACTGAAAAATGCAAATATCTCGGTTAATATTCAAGATAGAGAATAAATGTATACAACAACATTTATAGAACATTTAATTTGAAAAAAGATTCATTCATAGACTTTTTCGATCCGACATTTAGTAACAGAGATATTTCGATTTTTCGAAATTCCTCTCCACTAAACCTCCTTCCCCCCCTCTCCCTTGCTAAAAACAGTACGAGTAAACATTATCAATACGGCGCAATTGCCCCTTCTCAGGTTTTCGCAAGATTCCCAAAAGACGCCACTGTAAGAACTGTCAAATCCTCTATTTCAATGAGTATTCCAAATCTGACTGCCTGTCTACTAACGTTTACTTTGACATTCAGCGAACGTCCTATAGATCGCAAGGAAATAACAAATAATAAACAACATGCTTTCGTTTCATTATATAAAACACACGTTGCGAGTGTATGTGTGTGTGTGTGTGTGTGTGTGTGTGTGTGCATCCAGCACTAAATTTGGAAAGCAATGTCCAATGTTCTTGAAACTCGGAATACAAACTTTTTTACTTCCATGCTTCCCTATAGCTAGCTAAAGGGAAATGCGATGAGCTTTAAAGTGACAACATATTCTTTATTAATTTGCTCTAATCAAATGATACCAGTGATAAGATGAATTTGCCCCATATATAAATAAATTATAAAGCCATTATTTAATAATGTTGGAGTAATAAAGGCATTTTTTTATGTATTTATTTTCAAAATCATAACTAATAATTTATCTAATTTATTTTAATTTTTTTGTTGCAGGTAAGAATACTGATTATCTTCAAGCCTAGTGAATTTTCGTGAGTAAAAAAATATGTGTTGTTTTTTTTGTTTTTTGGGACTGCTTTAATTCGGGGACTGATTTCACTACCCATTAAAGAACTATCAATTTTGAATTTCATAATTTTTGCTGTAGCTTGATTTAATTCCAGTCGCATGAAGACATAATAGTTGTATTGTAACAAATTAAAAGTATGACTTAATTATAACTTAAGGCAAAAGATTAATAAAACAATATTTATATTAAATTATTACACAAGGATAATTTTAATTTTAGCAAATTTCCCCGAAGGGAAATTCCCAATCCAAAAATCTAAAAACTACAAATATTTAGGTGATTAATGGGTTAGATACTACATATATATATATATATATATATATATATATATATATATATATATATATATATATATATAAAACAATCATTGACAAATTAAATTCGAAAAGAGGCAACGAGATTATTAATGTAACATATGTTTCCATCGGACTTCTGAATATATACTTCCGCCAGTTGCATTAACTCCTGACAACACATGCATAATGGTAGCTGAATACTAATTCATCCAAATATCTCGGCTAATATTACAGAAGAAATGAACACAGAACTTTAATTGTAAGAAAGAACATGGTTTACAGAACAATTTTCCCAAAAAACGGCGATACTTCTAATTATCTGTGGGCCACTTCCTCCTGAGTTCCAAATAAAATTAACTCAGCCTCCTATTTCCTGTTGGCTTTTGGCAAGCCCAACCCTTTCAACATATTCCTAATTTTGTGGTTCCTTGAACTGAACTGAATCCACAGAAAATTGTTTATTCTAAGAATGACAGGTTGCTTTGACCTTGTCAGAATGAAATCATATTTTGAAGAAACCTTTATGTGTTCCCAGTTCCAAGACATTTCATTAGTTTTGTTGGCCGAATATAACTGTACCGGAATATTTAATTAATTTTTCCTATTTATTTTTAATGATGTGGATAAGAAAATGGCTGTTGTTTCATTATTTTCCCCATTTTTATAATATTTAAACTGGATAATATTGTTAGGAATATAAATTCCACTGTACAACCAAAAGATTTTTACTAAAGGATATTAGTTATTAAGCTTCTCTTTTTTTTCCTTTCTTTTTCTGCTGCAAGTAACCCTATGAGGCTTTATTTGTTTGAATACATGTTCCATGCCACAAGGCATATTACATGTATGATTATATTCAAATACATTTTTATTTTACAATATATACACGTTAATCGACCACCTAATCAAATATAATTTAAAAAATATTAAAATAAGTAAGATAATTACGAATAAAATGAAAAAATAAATAAAATAAAAACAAAAAACCAAAACAAATCGATTAAAGTTAAACTGAATCGATGTTTAATTTGCGAGTAAGGTAAATGTATTGAATTATAATTCCCATTCCTCACAATCAACTTTACATTCTAATGTATTTTTGCTACATCCATATCTATACTTTTGATAAACTTTATACGTTCTTTATTATATTTGTTAAATATAATATGAGGTGGTTCTGGCCAATTATCGCCTTTTAAAATTATGTTCATTATTAAATTTGATCTATTTCGATTAAATGTTAAATAGCCATAAATTATAAGTAAAAACGTTTGTGTTGTCTGTGAGTCGCAAGTACATTTGTCATTGTCTCGGATTTTAAATCTTGTAAAATAACGTCCTGTCTGTCCTTGTTCCGTTAGTGATCCGTTAGAAATTGTGTGCATTTGTGATGGTGACTCTTAATTGTGTTGTAGTTGTCGTGAGTTATATTTGGTATGTATTGATGTAAGCAGTAAGATTTGCTACATGTCGTCCATTCTCTGTTCCACTTATGTATTGTGTCGGTACGTGAGTATTTTTTTTTATGAATGGGAGTGGTACGAGAGAGAATTGTGGGATTATGTTTGTACTCGTATCTTGAGCTATAAGAAACTATCTTAAGCTTCTCTTTATCGTCCGAATTTCTTAAATTTATTCTAAATCTATTGATCCTACCTAGGATAAGTCTAAAATAACTTTATATATATATATATAATTCTGATTTTGTTTCTTCGTTACTAAATTTCTTCTTTAAGCCTTCTATGTAAAATAAGATTAATTTCTTTAATAGCTGTGATTGGAAAATGGGGGGGGAGGGTTCGAAGTGGGCTAAAATCAAAAAAATCCCCAAATTCAAAGAAAATCGTTGAAATTTCAGAAGCTAATGATCTCAATATCATTATCAATTCACCATTTCTCCCGTTTTTTAGAAACATAGCATACGTTAACAGGAATTAAAACGTAAACATGACTTGTTTAGTGACTAACAAGGTAGATTATGGAACCAGAAAATTCCATAAAATTTTGAAACTGTGTGTGCAAGTAGAGTAGTTCCTCCCTAACACAAAACTGTGCTAGGATTTGAAGTGGTAAAGTCCTCTCCAGATATTATAATTATTTTGAGCAAATATTAGTAAAACGATAAAAGATATAAAAAAAAGTTTCAAATGATAGTTTTTAATGTACCTTAAACTGTTCATGAAGATATTTTTTAGATGACAGATTTTTCCGAATTTTCCCATCCCCAAAGTTTTTAAAAAATTTTTTTACTTAAGTACATATCATATTTAACGAAAAATTCAACTATTTATGATAAAGTTGTTTTCCCATCACATTTTAGCAGATTTCCTTAAAAGACGTCGTATTCATGACGCGATTTTTGAATAATTTTCTCAAATGTTCATAAAAAAAATCAAAATTTGATATATATTCTAATTGATCTGGGAAGGTAGGAGAGGTGTCATTTTACCCAATAACGAACCCATGGCCGTTGATATGACATGTAACACACCATATATAATAGAAAGATTTTTCCCAAACTAAAAACTTTGATTTTAATTATTTTGAAAAGTGCGTTTTCAAAAATTTACAAAATATGCCATACTGAATGTTGCACTTATATTTACTATATGTCAAAGTTTGAAAACCGGCCGATAATGGGTTCATATGTAAAAATGGTTTTAACAAGTATACATAATTTTAGGGAATTTTAGGATAGGTAAAATTTTAATTCGAAGTGTGTTGAACTGACATGGAATGACCCTAAGGGACAAACAGAGAACAGATGGCGTGTCATTGAGCTCGTGTGAAATGTGCACAGATTGACGCAACCCCTGCGTGACCGACTCAAATTCCTACTCGACTTTAAAGAGTTATCTATCTGGCGGGCTGTGTTGATGATGATGCTGTTCTGAGCTGTGATATAGAGGTTGAACGGAGCAAGGCCGATATGTCAACGATTTCCGGGTCTCAGGGGGAGGGGTTGATTTGCTAGCAGGCAAGAATAGTAGCGCTCAAGGTCTGCTCCTAGTCGGGCAAATGTTAAGCTATAAAAAAGAAATAAATAACATAAATAAACACGAAAACAAATAAAATAAACAAGGAACCCTAGCGACAACACTAAATATCGGGTGATAAAGAATTTACTGGCTGCATAAACTAAGCAGATTCCCCACATTTAGAATAGATAAATCAACATACTTCTAACACTCAACACCAACAAGTGAACAAATCAAATGACAATGAGAAATATTTCAATCATTTATATTAAATACACTCCACAACGGAAAGCTTATGAATTGTAAACCTCTCAGAGCTGAAAGATGGAATTATTCTTGATCGGAAAGAAAAACAATTACAGAAATATATCTGAATATAATATATAAAATATAAAATGATTAAATGAAGTTAGGTAACGATAAGAAAAAAATTGCAACGACTAAGTAGAGCTGTAACAGACAAATATATACATTTCTGAACGGACTTCATTTTCGTCATCTGCTAGGTATAATCGATGGACATTTGAAGAAACGTTTTTGAAATTCGCGTTGTTTTTCCCCCAAGGGAAATTTGGTAATAATGTTCACTGATACTGTGTAATCTAAGCGGATTTCTCACATGCAGAATGGAGGCATTTTTTTTAAAGCAGATTTCCCTTAAGGGAAATCAGCTATTGAGGTCGTACTCATGACGCGATTGTCGAAATTTTTCTTCAAGTGTCCATCGATCCTACTCAGGAGATGACGAAAATGAGGTCCGTTCAAAATTATCTACCTATCTATATATATATATATATATATATATATATATATATATATATATATATATATATATATATATTTCTAGTCGTGAGTTTCCGTCAAGAGCTAGTTCGGGCCGTTCCCGTAACTGTTTGACTCTCTATTCTGAAATTTCTCTATTGTAAAACTTCACGTGGGAAACTGCTTAGTTTACCCTGCGTGACGGACTTTTTTTTAGTTTTCGGCTTTCAGTAAACCCTCACTCCTACTCATCTCATATTAACAATAAGCAGTTTTATTATGAAGCCCTTTATTGAAGCCTAAAAACCAATATGTTGTAAATATTGTTCTCATAGAACTTTTACGTTTTGAGAAAAATAAAAATATGTGGCGCACGTGGGAAACTCTGCTTAGTTAACGCAGCCCCTGCGTGACGGACTACACTTCCAAATAAAATCCTTTGTGGATTAATAAATCATATCGTAGTTATTGATTGAGTAATAAAGGAATATTGTGCGCATTTCTGTTTGTTTAGCTGTCAAGGTTTACAAGGGGAAATCGTTTGAGTTGATATATAAGAAACTTTGAAAGAATTAGGCCAAGACAACAATATAATCCAAGCCACTCGTCATGCCTTTATACACTGATTGTAGAGTTATTTTGCTCAAATAATAACAATAATACAGAAAAATATGTCAATCTAATTATCCTCTGACGCAATCTCTCGACCTCTTCATCAGTTTTTCATATATAAATCTTTTTCTAGATGTTTTGCCAACGTTTCGTTAAGCAAGATTGCGCAACGAGTAAAAGGAGGGAAATCAATTTTTTTTTTTTTTTTTTTTTTTTTTTTGTTAATACGGATGTAAAAGGATTTATGGAAGAATGCGGTAAAACCTGTGTGAGAGTCAAGTCCTGAGTTGAAACTCGTGGAGACTTTTTTGACCACGACCAGCAAATACGGTTTGATAATAAGTAGTTCTGTGGGCATACCCGTATAGAGGTATGTGTGTGTATGATCAGTGTTTTAGCAGATTTCCCTTACGGGAAAAGGTCGTACTCATGACGCGACTTTCGAAATTTGTCTTCAAATGTCCATCGATCGTACCCAGGAGACGACGAAAATGAGGTCTGCTCAAAACTGTATATATATATATATATATATATATATATATATATATATATATATATATCAATCTATATATTTGTCTGTTACCGCTCTAGCGGTCGCAATTTTTGTCTTATCATTACCAAACTTGATATATAATCGTATTATACAAAAAGACAGAGCAAGTTCGTTAACGGCTGAAATCGGACCATTGGGGGGAGGGGGTTTAGCAGGGGTGAATTTCGAACATTATCTGCGTCTTAATATCTGCGTTATTATGCGTCGGATCAAAATATTGTATAGAACTATTCTTACTGCAAATTTAATTCTCATTAAATGTTGTCATGCACATATTTTCTTTATCTTGATTATTAACTGAGATATTTGCATATTTTAGTTTTTGGTCTTCAGTAAAGCCCCACTCCTACTCATCTCATATTAACAATATTATATTATGTTATGAAGCAATATATTTGAAGCTTAAATACCAAATATTGTTCTCATTGAACTTTTAAGTTTTGAGGTAAATGCAAAAAAGGGAGGCACGCGGGAAATCTGCTTATTTAACACAGCCCGGGCGTGACGGACATTTTACGTATTGATTGATCAACTCCCCGTTAACCAAGGAGGACCAGAAATGAGTTGGCTCCAGCAGACTGACAGGACGGGATCATACTTTTGAGACTCCCGCCGACCAACAAGCACTGCGGCACTAGCGCGCTCTCCTAGCGAACTCGAGAGCTAATAGTATTCCTTGGTGGGCTTCGAACCTGCTTCTATTTAACAGATTTCCCTTAAGGGAAATCAGCTATTGAGGTCGTACGCATGACGCGATTTCGGAAAATGTCTTCAAATGTCCAACAACAATCCTACCCAGGAGATGACGAAAATGAGGTCCGTTCAAAACTATATATATATATATATATATATATATATATATATATATATATATATATATATATATATGTATATTTCAGTTACCTCTCTAGTTCCTAGCTCTAGCGGTCGGAATTTTGTTTGATCGTTACCAAACTCGGTATTTTGTCGTTTTGTGTAGAAAGAAAGATCAAGTTCGTTAACGGCTGAAATCGGACGAGTGAGAGGGGAGGATTTTCGAAGATTCAAAATATCTCCGTTACTATACGTCGGATCGAAAAATTGTACAGAATCAATCTTATTGCAAATAAATTTTTCTATAAATAGTGTTATATACATTTATTCTCTTTCTTGAATATTAACCGAGATATTTGCATTTTTATTAAATCTGGCCGGCTACCGGACGGGAGTGACTTTCCCGCCAAAAGCTAGTTCGGCCGTTTCGTGACTGCTCGGCTCTCGTGAAATTTCTCTATTGTAAAACTTCACGTGGGAAATCTGCTTAGTTTACGCAGCCCCTGCGTGACGAAGATGTTATTCTTCAAGACTAAAAGATTCTATAAGTTTGCTTTAGTTACTAGATGTTCATGTATAAGCGCACGTGCTCAACACCTAATGTTGATGTCATCTGTTCAGATTTATGTTTCTTGTATATTATTTACTTGTGAAGGCAGATACTATTAGATGTGTGTTAGACTTGGTATGCGAGTTGTAGGAGAATGGTGTGACGTGCTGAATGATAACACAGCTGATAACAGGCTTGATAAATAGCTGCGAGGTAATCCCTCTATCTTATCAGCAGGATTTAGTAAGACACGTTCGAGCGTGTGCAGAGCCAACAGCTATTTATTCTATGAGCAAACTAACTGGCATCTCTTTAATAAGCGTCGTCCTTTTAAAAATACTAATAAAGTCCGTCACGCAGGGGCTGCGAAAAACTAAGCAGATTTCCCACGTGGAGTTATACAATAGAGAAATCTCCATAGGAGAGCCGAACATTTACAGAATTGGCCGAACTTGCTTTTAGCGGGAAAGTCAATCGTCCGTTATACGCCCACATTTCATACAAATGTAAATAACTGGGTTAATATTCAAGATAGACAATAAATGTATAGAACAATATTTATAGTAAATTTAATTTGCAATAAGATTGGTTTTATACAATTTCTTGATCCGACGTATGGTAACGGAGATATTTCAAAATTACCCCCCTTTCGTTAGTCGGATTTCAGCTGCTAACGAACTTGATCTTTAATTTTACATGAGAAGCTTGTATATGGAGGCGGTTCATAAGAGCCGTCAGGTCAACATCCACGACGTTCGTGTACTGATGATGATGGACTGCATCGAAAGCGCTCTGTCGCTTTAATATATTGTTACTGTGTGGAAGTGTGGCCATTTTTTTTCTCTACCTGCAACTTATATATTATATTATTATTTTATACTAAAATAGAGTTGAGTAACAATCAATCAAAAATCGCAACCGCTAGGCATTAACAGAGAAATATATATATATATATATATATATATATATATATATGTCTGTGTGTATATATGTATAAAGTATTGAACGGGTCTCATTTGGGTCTTTTTGACATGACCAGAGATCGATGAATATATGAAGAAATTTTTCGGAAATCGCGCCATGGATACAATCTTAATAGCTCTATTCCCTTGAGGGAAATCTGCGAAAACTCCGAAAGAGAAATGGAAGGGGGAAGAGAAGTCTGAGCGAGAGGGAAGAGTGGGAAGAAGAAGGGCTGGAGGGAGGTGCGTGCTGAGGATGACCCGAGAGGCTGTGGGGTGACTGACCTCTGGAGTTGCAGCCAGCCGAACTGCATCTTAGCTGCAACTCCACTCACTCTCTATCTATGGTCGAACAGCAACGAGTTAGGGGTGGAAGGAGTCAGCAGCTAAGAAAATACCCAAGGAGAAAGAGTCCAGTAGTAGAAGATCTAAACAAATATACACACCTAGGGATACCCGAAGTGTAAGTCGGTAGACGAAGACCATGTTAGAATATAAGAGTTGGAGGGACCTCCACGAAAGGTAAAGGAGTGTGACTACTGGATTAGTTAGGAACTCACGGAATTGGATAGTGTAAGAAGTTTGACTATTTCCAATTGTTGGAATAGGAGGGAACGTCTGGTATGGTAAAGGAGTTTGACCAGTCCCATTTATTGGAATAGTTTGGAACTCAAGGAATTGGATAGTGCAAGGAGATCGACTATTTCCAATTGTTGGAATAGGAGGGAACGTCAGGTATGGTATAGGAGAATGACTAGTCCCAATTATTGGAATAGGTTGGAACTCAAGGAATTGGATAGTGTAAGGAGTTTGACTATTTCCAATTGTTGGAATTGAACGTCAGGTATGTTAAAAGGAGTTTTGACCAGTCCCAATTATTGGAATAGTTTTGGAACTCAGGACTTGGATAGTGTAAGGAGTTTGACTATTTCCAATTGTTGTAATAGGAGGGAACGTCAGGTATGGTAAAGGAGTTTGACCAGTCCCAATTATTGGAATAGTTTGGAACTCAAGGAATTGGATAGTGCAAGGAGATCGACTATTTCCAATTGTTGGAATAGGAGGGAACGTCAGGTATGGTAAAGGAGTTTGACCAGTCCCAATTATTGGAATAGTTTGGAACTCAAGGAATTGGATAGTGTAAGGAGTTTGACTATTTCCAATTGTTGGAATAGGAGGGAACGTCAGGTATGGTAAAGGAGTTTGACCAGTCCCAATTATTGGAATAGTTTGGAACTCAAGGAATTGGATAGTGCAAGGAGATCGACTATTTCCAATTGTTGGAATAGGAGGGAACGTCAGGTATGGTATAGGAGAATGACTAGTCCCAATTATTGGAATAGTTTGGAACTCAAGGAATTGGATAGTGTAAGGAGATCGACTATTTCCAATTGTTGGAATAGGAGGGAACGTCAGGTATGGTAAAGGAGTTTGACTAGTCCCAATTATTGGAATAGGTTGGAACTCAAGGAATTGGATAGTGTAAGGAGATCGACTATTTCCAATTGTTGGAATAGGAGGGAACGTCAGGTATGGTACAGGAGAATGACTAGTCCCAATTATTGGGCTAGTTAGTAACTCAGGCAATTGGATATTGTAAGGAGTGTGACTACTTCCAATTACTGGATTAGTTAGGAACTCAAGGAATAGGATAGTGTAAGGAATTTGACTAGTCCCAATTATAGGGCTAGTTAGGAACTCAGGGAATTGGATATTGTAAGGAGTGTGACTACTTCCAATTACTGGATTAGTTAGGAACTCAAGGAATAGGTAAATTTGACTAGTCCCAATTATAGGGCTAGTTAGGAACTCAGGGAATTGGATATTGTAAGGAGTGTGACTACTTCCAATTACTGGATAAGTGTGACTACTTCCACTTACTCGATTAGTTAGGAACTCAAGGAATAGGATAGTGTAAGGAATTTGACTAGTCCCAATTATAGGGCTAGTTAGGAACTCAGGCAATTGGATATTGTAAGGAGTGTGACTACTTCCAATTACTCGATTAGTTAGGAACTCAAGGAATAGGATAGTGTAAGGAGTTTGACTGCTTCCAATTATAGGAATAGGAGGGACTTACAGGAATGAGATAGTGTTGGTACTACTTCCAATTTGAAATTTCAATCAGATAGAAAAATTAAGAAAACACAAACATTTCCTTCAATTAGCTTGTGAAACACCAATTTTTTTGCTCTCCTTTGCATGTTTAGCATAATGTAACTAATATGTCAACCATCAGCAGTTCTGTCATTATGGAGCACCTGCAAAATCTTCTCAAGGTCATTAAGCCAACAGGACGTGGGATTTACTTGCTTCTGGGGTACTATTAAGGATCATATTGAGGTATTTTATCGGGCTCCACTCTTTGTACATGTGGGTTGTACTTGAATGTCGTCAGAATGGAAGGTTCTTTCTGTCTCCTGACCATCGTGCAAGTGCAACAGAAGTAGAAGCCATAAAAGCCAAGGTTAATGACAATGAAGCGTTGTCAGGCCGTGAAAGTGCATCATCGACTTGCATCATACCCCCCGTTGCAGTATGCACTTGGCTAGAATGGGGAAGGCGACCTCTTTCTGTCGGCGGACCATCATCATGCAAGTAGCGAGCAGCTGACACAAGGCAAGGTCATTGACTCGTTGCAGCCCGTGAAAGTGCATCGGCTTGCATCATAGCCCTCTCACTACACTTTCTTCGGCGTTTCTCTCCCTTCCGCATACATCAAAGGCCATCAACAAAGACTACAATCTCTACTCAGCTTCATTCAGCCAGCCTCTCTCTCTACGCCTGCTGACTACAGCTGTTTCCATCCGTTTGTTAATACGGGAAATGGAAAACTGCCAACTTCAAGTCAAGGCTCAATCATGCGCTTCCCGCGTGAAATCCACTGACACAAAGCTGTTGTTGTACTAACAAAAACCAACCTCAGAGGTTATACACCAACAAATCAAGGTCCAGAATATATAAACTTTAACGATAATGAATCACTTTTGGAAACTGATAACTAAAACACTATAATAAATAATCTTGGTATTGGTAAAATCCCGCGGCATTTGTAACAGGAGAATAACCTTGGAATGCCGCGATGGAAGAAAAAATATCAAGCCCTAGTCAATAACTGAATTAGTAATCGCAGCCAAGTGAGGAAAACCTTATAATAAGGATAAAGATAAGTCCAAAACCTCAAGATAGTATTGCACTATATCTAGTGCAAAGTTGGTGGAAAACATCAAGGAACCGTGAAAACCTCAAGATAGTATTGCACTATATCTAGTGCAAAGTTGGTGGAAAACATCAAGGAACCGTGAAAACCTCAAGATGGTATTGCACTATATCTAGTGCAAAGTTGGTGGAAAATATCCAGTCGTGACCAAAATTTCAAGGTATTATCGCACTATATCTAGTGCAAAGTTGGTGAGAAACATCAAGGCACCGTCTGAACCTCAAGATAGTATTGCACTATATCTAGCACAAAGTTGGTGGAAAATATCCAGTCGTGACAAAATTTCAAGGTATTATCAAACTATATCTAGTGCAAAGTTGGTGAGAAACATCACAGAACCATGAAAACCTCAAGATAATATTGGAGTATGTTTCGTGCAAAGTTTGTGGAAAACATCAAATCAGTGTCAAACTCACAAGATAGTATTGTAGTTTATCTCGTGCAACGTTTACGGAGATGTCAAAACAAAGTTAATCTCGAATTGAAGTATATCTTTAACTTTCTATCAAGGCCTAACAGTTACATTCAAAAAGCACGCAGTAATGAAACCTTCAATTATGAAAATAAGGGAATTGATTTTATTGCGCAGAGTTAAAGAGTATCTGAACAAAGAATAAGATCATTACTAATTTGGAATGACGTTATATCCTCAAACCATAAATTCTTTTGGTGATTTATGGAGAGTTTTTGGCCGAGATGATCCTCTGTGGAAAGTTGTGTGTGTATGGGGTATTACTTTCGTTACACGGGCGAGAAAAAAGAAAGAACGTGTGAGGGAGAGAAAAAAAAATAGGTGAAAGAAGATACTTAGCGCCAGCTGACGAAATGGAAAGGGACAGAGAGCTGCTTGGCAAAAACCCAGTGAAACTAGTCTAGCGAAAGTTGCATCTAATCAATGCAAATCCGCTCAGGTTGCTCTCGTTTTGCCAACTTGGGAGTAGCAATGCCCTTCAATCAATGTCCTATCAAGGTGGTCTAGTTGCTCCAAGTACTGTTAGCACATTTCCCTTAGGGCGATATTCAAAAAATTTCCTCAAATGTCCATCGATCCTACCCAACAGATAACGAAAATGAGGTCCGATCGAAATTATATATATATATATATATGTGTGTGTGTGTGTGTGTGTGTGTGTGTGTCCGTTAATGCTCTAGCATTCGCAACTTTTGTTTGATCGGTAACAAACTCGACATATAAACATTTTTTGTTAAACTAGAGACCGAATTCGTTAATGGCTGAAATCCAACCAGAGTAAGGGTTTAGAGTGGAGGGATTTCAAAAACTCAAAATATCTCTATTACTACACGTCGTATTGAAAAATTGTATTTGTTTTCTCATGTCCATCTTTCTCTGTCTCGAATATTAACCACGACATTTGGATTTTTCCAATAAATTGTAGAAAAATCTCATCTTGATTACAAGACATTTAGTTATTTCTGAAATCATACGACAACAACAACCAAATAATAATGAATAGAAATCGCAATCATCGCTGGTCAATATTATTTTCAGTTTATTAGGGATGAACTTGTCTCGACCACAAGGCTCTTGTATGGTCAGGAAGATAATAAAATATGGAAAACTCTTGACACCAGAGGTTATATATCTAAGAAGAAACTGTCAACGGATTTATCTCGTATTGTCCTTATTAAGTTTTCTTTATTCATCGCTTTTTTTTTTTTTTTGTATTCAATTAATATATCTAGTGTTATTATCAAATTTTTCCAAGCAGGTTTGGACTATGTGTGTCGTCACTGATTTTACTCAAAAGGTTAGATTTTCCTAAACTCACAAGGTTACCTCGAATCCCACGTTCGAGGCCCAACACCATAAATACTCACAACTAATCGGAATAAAAATCTAGATAAGGAAAACATAAAACTTTATTGAGCTAAACAAACACATATGATCGAGGAAATAGGTGTGTGTACAACATGAAAGATAATTTAATAGAAGCGTATTAGTTTTGAGTGTCTCACGCAGACAAGGTGTTTTCTTCTTCCGCTTCCTGGTCCATACTTCGGTCACATCTTCCAAAGCAAGGTTCCACATCTTGTCGAAAGCAGCCAGGTGACCAATCAGGTGACCACGGACACCTTGTGCAGATCGAGTTGTCACCTGCACAAAGAAAGAACATTAAATTCTCAAGATATATAATGAACACACAAACACCTAACACTAACTAATAAATTAATAGAATACACCGAAACATGATAATCTAATAATCAATTATTAAATTAGACCAATAATCAATAGGAATCATCATTGTTTTATTCATTTATTTCGAGGCTTCGCAACTAAGGTCATATTGCTCTGAACAAAACACATCTAAAAAAAGTCAGTCACGCAGGGGATGCGTTAACTTTGCAGGTTTCCCACGTGCGCCACGTATTTTCATTTATCTCAAAACTTAAAAGTTCAATGAGAACAATATTTGGTATTATAAGGTTTAAATAAAGTGCTTCATGATATAACAGCATCATTAACATGATATTGTTTTTAAGACATGAATGGGGATGGGGGTTTACTGAAGGCCGAAAACTAAAAAAAATGTAAATATCTCGGTTAATAATGAAAACAGTGAAAATAAAAACATTTTTCAGCCCGATGAATAATACCAGGTATATTAAAAATTTTTGAAATCCCTTCTTTCGCCCCACTCAATTACTGTTTTATGAATTGATTCTTGAAACCAGGAAATAATTTTGAAAATTATAAAATTAAATCTCAAATCAAGGGCGATGGGTAAACAAGAGTTTACTAGACTATTTTATCATACATTCATACACATTCCGAGAAATAGATATCCTCACATAATAAATTAAAACAAAAAAAAATCGTTATTCCTTTTCCTAATACATAAAATTAAATTTTTTTCTGACAAATGGATAAATAATTATTATTTATTTTTGTTTCAGGTAAGAATATTTATACAAACTTCAAAGGCAAATACATGGTGTAGTAAGTACGAATTAAGTCACTATTGTTCATTTCATTTTGTTAACCTGTACTCTGCTCATTATATATATATATATATATATATATATGTGTGTGTGTGTATACATGTAGATTTGCATTTTCCTGTAAATGTTATATACAAAGTATAGAATAGTTATTTCGACTTTGAAACTTACGCGGATTATGTAGCAATCGAACAAGTATCCAGGTTTTGAATATTAACAACCATACTCATGGAAGTATTATACAGGATAAATATAAGTTGATATTTATATAAGTGACCCAACATGAATTCATGATAATCCAATAATGCATACAGCAATTTTTGAATGATTTTCCTAGTATATCATTTAGTGTTCTTTTAATAAATTGTTATAGTGAACTTTTATAATTATAAAGTAGTTAAAACTGAAATAAATGATTAAAATATGAAATGTTATACCTTGACTCTTGCGCCCCTTTCCATGGAGTCCCGGAGTCTAGCGAGGGGCCCTTCGACATCCCTCATGAACGACAATACATTCTTAGGTTGATCACCGACTGGAAAGATAAAGTAAATAAATAAAATAGTATATTAATAAATAAACACATGGTAAAGCTAGAGTGGCGAGTTCGATTCCCGTCTGAGTAATAGGATTATATTTAGAGATGGAATTCATTAATTAAAATCCTTAGTCCCACCTTGGGATGAAAAGGGTGGTAACCTGTAGATAACCCGTCTCGATTAGCTATAGTAGAAAAAAGTGGATACATGACAATAATAAACAAACGTGAGAAAAAGAGGGGGGGGGTGTCATCAGAATGCATTTACAAGCAGATAAGATTAGTTAACCAGAATAGCTTAGGATCGATGGACATTTGAGGAATATTTTCGAAAATTTCGTCATGAGTATGACCTCAATAGCTGATTTCCCTTAAGAGAAATCTGCTAAAATACGTATTAAATGACTATAAAATAAATAATCTGAACGCATTCTGCTATATTATTGAAATATTGCTCACCATAGCTTAAAGTTAGTTAGATCGTTATTCAATGAATGCTATCTATTTTGGCAGATTTTCCTTGAAGGAAATCAGCTAATTAGGTTGTACTCATGGCGCGATTTTCGAGAAATGTCTTCAAATGTCCATCGGTCCTCTCCAAGAGATGAGCAAAAGGGTTCGTTCAAAACCATATATATATAATTTCAAAAATTTGAAAAATCTTCGTTACTATAATTGGGGTCGAAAAACTGTACATTAACAATCCAATTGGAAATTACATAGCCAATAAATGTTGTTATATACATACTTCGACGATGATGAATAGTAACTGAGATATTAGCATTTTTTAGCAGATTTCCCTTAAGGTAAATCAGCTATTGAGGTCGTACTCATGACGCGAGTTTTGAAAAATTTCCTCAAATGTCTTTTAACGCTCTAGTGGTCGAAAGTTTTGTTTGATGGTTACAAAAATTTCATATTTAAGGGTTTTATGTAAAAAGAAATATCAAGTTCCTTAAGGGCTGAAATCAGACCAGTGGGAGGGGGGGGGGTTTAGAGGGGAGGATTTTCGAAAATTCGAAATATCTCCGTTACTATACGTCGGATCGAAAAATTGTACAGAATCAATCTTATTGCAAATTAAATTTACTATATTGTTACATACATGTATACTCTATCTTGAATATTAACCGAGACATTTGCATTTTTATTAAATCTGGACTGCTAACGGACTTTCCCGCCAAAAGCTAGTTCTGCCGTTTCTTTAACTGCTCGGCTCTCGTGAAATTTCTCTATTGCAAAGCCTAACGTGGGAAATCTGCTTAGTTTACGCAGCTCCTGCGTGACGGACTTTTTCATCGCACGTTATGAATAAGCCAACATATCATAAAGCTGAAATACCAAATATTGTGCTCAAAAAAATCGTTTTTAGATGAAATACATGCAAATACGTTCTGTTGACCCTCCTCTTTTATTCTTGGATTGCTAAAATCAGAGTAATTGAGGTAAACATTATTCTGATCCATTATAAATTACAGTACTAGATATAGTAAATAGTTTTCAAAAAAAATTAATTGGTTATATTCAGATATATCTCAGTACATGTTTTTCCCTCGGGTCAAAAATATCTATCTTTCATCTCTGAGAAGTTGATTGGCCTGTTTGTTGGCGATTCAGACGTTGTACAGATTATTAAAATGTAAATTGACTGAAAGTTTTTCCATTTGTATTTGTTCACTTAATTCAATATGTAAATTTATCTATTGTAAGCTTTACGTGGGAAATCTGCTTAGTTTACGCAGACTTTCAAGACCTTACTATTGTTCGCTTCTCCGATAATTAACACTATACATGTCAGTGATTAATAATCCTGGCGAAAAAAACAAACATATAATAAGATACAATCATTATTTACCAACTCGAAATGTGACAAGGAAAAAAAAAACTAGATATATATTTGGTTCTGTCAATGACCCCCAGAGTTGTAAAAAATAACAGTGAAATTACAACAGAATCGGCTATTATTTAGAGAACGATAATGAATTAATTAATAATTGAAGTAAATAAGATTGTCGAGCTATTTAATTTTTTTTTTTTTTCCCCTCAGTCGCTTTTGTAAATTTGGAGTGTTGTTTTCTAATTAAGAACAGCTTTTGTGTGTTATGTCGAAGAGAGATGGCGGAGGTGAACGGCCTTCGACACCAACCTAAACACAACTAGCCTGTGTTTCTATATACAGCCACTACCTCTCAAACATCTATTCAATAAATCCGATAGATAG
Organism: Riptortus pedestris; assembly: GCA_019009955.1. Classification (NCBI taxonomy): domain Eukaryota; kingdom Metazoa; phylum Arthropoda; class Insecta; order Hemiptera; family Alydidae; genus Riptortus; species Riptortus pedestris. The sequence goes on from CM032228.1 coordinate 254,084,340, forward strand.
ATAGATAGATATTTTATTGGCTTATGTTTACAACATGTTGCCAAGAGTCTGGCCAATTAGTGTTAGTATGGTTATTAATATAATATAACTTATCAAAAAATGTGTAAATAAAAAATATAATATTTCCTAAATTACAAATTAACAGCATATACATTGGTATATAATCTAAATAATTATAATACTTAATTCAGTAAATCATAATTTCATGTAAATGTAGATTAAATAATTTATTTAAATGTCTAAATAGAAATCAGTTTTCTAATATATCTAATTAACAAAATTCTTCTATAAGATTTATAACAAATAGAATACTAATATTAAGTATTATTGTACATAATAAATAATGCGTCCATTATTGTTTTTATGAATATTCTCTCACCCGAGTGTGTATTAGGGAGGTACAGAGTTTTATGTAAATAGTCACCTGTAGCAGCTTATATTTTATCTAAACCTTAATTATTTTAGAATTTCTTTTATAAACAAATTTTAATATAATTATTGATTTATTTAATATTTAAATATTTTATTAGTGATATCCCTATAATCCAATGTAACCCAATAGTTTTCGATTTACAGTTTTGTATCAAGCTTTGAGTTTTGTTTTAGATTGTTACCCTGTTTATTTATTTCGGTCTATGGTGTGTTTCATTTGTGATTTTTGATTTCCATTTCGGGTTTTTGAGTTCTATTTTGTTTTTTGAGTTCCATTTCTGTTTTCGAGTTCCAGTGCCGTTTTTGTGTTTCATTCAGTTTTTGTTTTTAATTTTGTGTTCTATTTATTTTTTTTTTGCTATCCAGTTTCTCTTTTGTGTTGCGTTCTATTTCTCTCCCATTTCAGTTTTGATTTCAACTCTGTTTTACGCGTTTTCTCCCTGTTTTGTGATCCCTTTACGTTTTGTTTAATTTTGTTAATTTTTTTTTGTATTGTTTTGTTTTCATTTAAGTTTATTTTTGACTTTTAAATAATGAAGCTTTTCTTTAGAGCAACATCGCCAAAGATGACACCCCTCTGGGGATCTATTACCAAATCATGAAAATCAGGAAAAGCTATTCACATGAGCTGATAGGTGTTTGTGTGTGTGTGGGGGGGGGCAGTAAATATTTCCTTGGACAATAATTTTACCATATTTTCATAATTCCCACATGACCCAAATTTCCTCAAGTGCACCTGTAGTATAAGCTAATATGATATCCGTTTATGCGAGTTTGTGCGTGTGAAATATATATATATTCTTTGAATGGCAAAAATGACGAGAGAAAGAGAGAGAGAGAGAGTGTGTGTGTGTGTGTGTGTGTGTGTGTGCGTGTGTGATAGAGAGAGAGCAACTATGAGAGTGTGAGCCCGAGAGAGATAGAGGCGAGGCCAGTGACCTAGGCATCTGGGTGGACGACCTAGGGCCGACTGTCACCTCCCTCCTCCCATCCTAGGCAACACACATAGATAAACACACTCCTCAACAACAATACACAACATAACCATACACACATCAAGCAAAATACAAAAACACATCCAAAAAAATGCATCTGACCCCCAGCTCTAGTGGGGCTAGGGCCGGAAAGTTACATATTTCCCTTAAAATGTTAAATATCCTTCAGTATTTTTTTTTTCAAGTCAAATTGGTTACTTCTTATGTTTTAAACTAAAATTTTTAAATCCATAGACCTATATATTTATTGGCTTTAAGCTAAGCGAACAATTTTATTTCTGCAATATTCCAAAGTGCAGTAGCCATAAAAATGATATTCCAGCAGAAGCCACGTCCTCAGAAACTATAATTTGATCAACTTCACAGCAAATTCACAGTAAGTTTTAAGGTGAACTCATGTGTTCAGGGCTGGGAATTTTGTATTTCTTATATCTGTATTGGGTTTACTTTTAATAAAAAGTAAAATAATTGTGCAGAATAACAAGAGCAACAATGCTTAATTTTATTTTTGTATGAATCTTATTTTAAATGTAATAATAGATGTTACCGTCTGATTGAGGGGTGAGGGTGTGGGCAAAATACTGGCGAATCCTAATAATATTTATTCCATGGAATCACATTGGAAAATCTATTCACAATATTTCTATTTTTAAATAGCGAAATACATGTGATGAGGACGGGTTAAGATGGAAATGTTTCCAAAGTCGTTAATCTCTAATCTTTGCCACAAATAAAGATTATTTTTCATAATCATTATTTTTAGCAGATTTCCCTTAAGGGAAATCAGCTATTGAGGTTGTACTCATGACGGAATTTTCGACATTTTTCTTCAAATGTCCATCGATCCTACCTAGTAGATGACGAAAATGAGGTCCGTTCAAAACTGTATATATATATATATATATATATATATATATATATATATATATATATATATATATATATATTTGTCTGTTACCGCTCTAGCGGTTTTTTTTTGTTTAATCGTTACCAAACTCGATATTTAGTCGTTTTATGTAAAAAGAAAGATCAAGTTCGTTAACGGCTGAAATAAGACCAGTGGGAGGGGAGGATTTTCGAAATATCTCCATTACTATACGTCGGATCGAAAAATTGTACAGAATAAATTTATTTGCAAATTAATTTTACTATAAATATTGTTATATACATTTTTCTTCTATCTTGAATATTAACCGAGATATTTGCATTTTTATTAAATCTGGGCGCCTAACGGACGAGAGTTACTTTCCCGCCAAAAGCTAGTTCGGCCGTTTCCTTGACTGGCTCGGCTCTCGTGAAATTTCTCTATTGTATAACTTCACGTGGGAAATCTGCTTAGTTTTCGCTGCCCCTGCGTGACGGACTTTTTTCTTATGATCTGGAAGATCTTTAGCCGCCTCCGAGTGAGCCAAAAACTCGATCAGAGTTTTTGCGTGGTGAGTGTTCAACTAGACGTACATCCCCTGTTAGCCAAGGAGGACATGAATGAGTTGTCTACAGTAGACTGGCAGGCCTTAATCTAGCCGGAGGGTGTTGGCTTGCTTGTCTATGGCATCTATGAGAGTCTTAATCGTCAAGGACTGTCAAACGTATATACTCTTCTAGACTTCCGCTAATACACTAGCGCGCCCTGGACTAGGCGCGACCTGGCAACGACCTCTTGAACTAATGTTGGCGGGGGATCGAGCCTGCAACTATATTCACCTTAAGTTTACTGACGGTAGTGGTAGGTGT
>CM032228.1:254092500-254130000 GCA_019009955.1 Riptortus pedestris
TTAAGAAAACGGCCGAACTTTTGGCGGGAAAGTCACCCGTCCGATAGTCGCCCAGATTTAATAAAATGCAAATATCTCGGTTAATATTCAAGATAGAGAATAAACGTATAGAACTATATTTATAGTAAATTTAATTTATAATAAGATTGATTCTGTACAATTTTTCGATCCGACGCATAATAACGGAAATATTTCGCAGTTTCAAAAATCCACCTCTAAACCCACCCTCCCACAGGCCCGATTTCAGCCAATAACGAACTTGATCTTTCTTTATACATAAAACGTTTAAATATGAAGTTTAGTAGCGATTAAACAAAAATTGCGACCGCTAGAGCGTTAACAGATATATATATATATATATATATATATATATATAATTTTGAACGGACTTAATTTTCGTCCTCTCCTGGGAAGGATCGATGGACATTTGAGGAAATTTTTCAAAACTTGCGTCATGAGTAAGACCTCAATGAGTTGTACATTAATAATTCGGTCGCCACTTGTACTAGGCAGATTTTCATCAGAAATTTGTGATATACTAAGCACATTTATTATACGAATTGTGTTGAGGTCATCAATTAAGGTTTTATTTGAGGCAACCTCAAGGGAAATCAGCTATTGAGGTTGTACTCGCGACGCGATTTCGAAATATTCTTTCAAATGTCCATCCGTGTGTGTGTGTGTGTGTGTGTGTGTGTGTCTGTTAAGGCTCTAGTGGTAGCCACCAAACTTGATATTTAGACATTTTTTGCAAAAAGAAAGATCAAGTCCGTTAATGGCTGAAATAGGCCTGGGGAGAGGGGGACAATTTCGAAAATGCTTAATATTTCCATTATCGTGCGTTGGATCGAAAATTTGTATAGAACCAATCTCATTATAAATGCAATTTTCTACGAATGTTGTTACGTACATTTTATAACTTTAATATTAACCGAGATATTTGCCTTTTTTAATTTTCGGCATTCAGTAAACCCCCACTTCTACTCATGCCATATCAACAATAAGCTGATATATTGTGATTAAGTTTATTTGAAGCCTAAATATCAAATATTTTTTCTCATTGAACTTTTACTTTGAGATAAGTGAATATAAGTGACGCACGTTGGAAATCTGCTTAGTGAACGCAGCCCTTGCGTGACGGATTTTTATTATAAAAACCGCCAGTTATACACACCCGATTTTCACTTTGAGTAACTCAGTGGCTGAATACCTCAAGTCCATTTTATATTTTATTTCTGTCTTCATAGGGCTCTCCTACGATCTAAATAGTGATTGTATTATCAGCGTGTCATATTCCAGTAAAGGGGAAATGCGCTCTGCCTACACAGCCCCTGCGTTCCTTCAAAGAGTTGTGTGTATTGAAGAGTGAGCGAGAGGGCGATGACCCCAGAGATTCTCCCTTTCTCGAGAGTGAAAGCAGGCAAGGAGTGATCAGGGGTAGGGGCCGACTCACATTACCTGGCCCTCCAAACAACAATATACAGTCCTTCCTGTATTCCCGAATAGCCGAAATGCTCGTGGTCCAAGGGATGAAAAAAAAAGGTTCGCCGCTCAGGGGCTGCGTTAAATAAACAGATGTCCCAAGTGCGCTACGCATTTGCATTTACCTCAAAACGTAATAGTTCAATGAGAACAATATTTGGTATTTAGGTTTCAAATAACGTGCTTCATAATATAACACCTCACTGTCAATAAGACATGAGAAGGAGTAGGGGTTTACTGAACGCCGAAAACTAAAAAAATGCAAATATCTCGGTTAATAGTCAAGATAGAGCAAAAACTTACATATCAACATGTAATGAGCATTATATTTGCAATGTGATTGGCTCTATACTATTTTTCGATCCGAAGTATAGTAACGGAGATATTCCGAATTTTCGAAATCTCCCGTCTAACCCCACCCCCCTTCCGCTGGTCCGGTTTCAGCCATCAACAAAATTGATCTTTCTTTTCTACATAAAACGGTTAAATACCGAGTTTGGTAAAGATTAACCAAAATTTTCGACCACTAGACACCCACACACACACCCCTTTTAAAATAAAAAAAATTATTGATAACTTTAGTTTAAAACATCCCATAATGTATGTATGTAGGTGCCTACATCTATCAAACATTTATAAATTTAGAAATGTAAGTAGCAATTTATAATTAGATTTAATAAATAAATCATAAATATAGGCACCTCCTGATACAATATATAGCAAATGTATTATTAAGGGATGTGTGTAAATCAATGTTATTAATCATTTTTTTATTTCAAAAGGGATAGCCCCTGAAGAGGTGGCAAATAAGCCGCGAAACATGTAGGGCAGTTTCAATAAAGTCTGAACCAATAAAAATCCTTTTTATTGAAGACCCTTGCAATAATATTTGAAGAATATATATATACACACAAAAGCGCAAGCTCTTCCATTGACAACTGCCCAATAACATCAGTTTTTTGTTTAAGCATTGTGCAATAGAGTCGCAACGAAATATACAATATGACAAAGAAGAAAACAATCGTGATTTAAAAAGTGACATTAAAAATGGACGACACTCGTCGAAAACAATGCCAAATATGAACTTTGGACGTGCCCTACTATCGAAAACACTCCTCTCCAAACTAGTTCTAACGTGCTCCTATTCAAACTAGACGCTAAAATAGTTTTTTCATAATCTCCTTCGCTAGTCACTAGAAGCTCTATGAAATTCAAAGAACATAAACAAAGAACTACTCGTATTAAAAGAAGCGTTGAAGTTAAAACATACTCCGCTATATATATAATACTATTATTTTATTTTTTTATATTTTACTCTTTCTTTATAATTGTATTTGCTTAGAATCTTTAGTGACTTAATTTTTATCGTGAACTTACTACTTTTATTTCATTAACATTTACTTTTAACTTTTTAGTTTAATTTTTTTTCTTTTTTTTTATGTGATGTGATTGATGATTTAGTTGTGTAGTCAGCAACTCACCATTGGCAGCCGCACTTAATTCTTAAATATAGTTTTTTTAGCTACGTACAGATTTCCCCTGAGGAAAATTAGCTATTGAGGTCGTACACGTAACGCGATTTTCAAAAATGTTCTTCAAATGTCCATCGATCCTACCCAGGAGATGACGAAAATGAGGTCCGTTCAAAATTATATATATATATATATATATATATATATATATATATATATATATATATATATATATATATATATATATATCTTTATATTTGTCTGTTACCGCTCTACCAGTCGCATTTTTTGTTTAATCATTAAGAAAATCGATATATAAGTGTTTCATTTTAAAAGAAAAAAACAAGTTCGTTAACGGCTGAAATCGGAGTGGGGGGGGGAGAGTTTAGAGGGGATGAATTTTGAAAACTCTTAATATCTCCGTTATTATGCGTATCATCGCAAAATTGAATAGAACCAATGTTATTGCAAATTAAATGTACTATAAATATTGTTATGTACATTTATTCACTATCTTGAATATTAACCGAGGTATTTGCATTTTTATTAAGTGTGTGCGGATAACGGACCAGATGAGATCGGCTGGTTCTATTCGTAACTCCGCCGAAAGCCAGTTCGGCCGTTTCCGTGACTGTTCGCCTTTCGTGAAATTGGTTTAGAGACTCGTTACCACAACTGTTACTAGTATTCAGATTTCTCTAATGAAAAACTTCACTAGGGAATTCTGCTTAGTTTACGCAGCCCCTGCGTGACGGACTTTTTAACCATTCCTGCAAGTACGGAATAAAATCCCAAGTAAAATGAACTATAGCAGACTGAGTGATGCATTTCATCGTACCGCAAAAGGAAGTTACATTTGCAATCACTTCCGAGTTAAAATAATAACCCAATCTTTCGCCCAGAGAATTGATATTGGTTGTTGATAGCACTTTCTCGAAGAGATAGGCCCCAACCCAAGCAGCCGAATTACATCAGCGTCTTACGAAATATTCTAATAAGCAGTGCATCATACAAGACATAAAATAGTCAAGCAAGGGCTGCGCCAACTTAGCATATTACACTAACGTATTTGCATGTTTCTCACAAATTAACAGTACAATGAAAACCATATTTGGTATTTAATCTTGGAATGAAATGTTTCATGATATAACAGCTTATTGTAGATATGAAATGAGTAGGAGTGGGGGTTTCTGAAGGCCCCCGAAAGCCAGTTCGGCCGTTTCGGTAACTGTTCGGCTCTCGTGAAATTGGTTTAGAGACTCGTTACTACTACTGTTACTATTATGCAGATTTCTCTGTTGTAAAGCTTCACGAGGGAAATCTGCTTAGTTTACGCAGCCCCTGCGTGACGGACTTCTTTAATGTTACGCGTAACAGTATTTCCGTAAGTGCATGTGTTGAGGAAGAGTTTGTTAGAGCACTCAGCCCAGCGTGAATGACTCCTGAAGATGGTCTAGAGTAAATACTAGTAGCAGATAGTAGAGATGGTATGTGTGGGCTAGGAAGTAGTTGGGGAGGGTGTTCACCACTTGCCACCTGTTGCCTGGGGGCAGTAACCCACCCCCGGCTCGATATGCCACCCCCTTCCTCATTTCGGGGACAGTCTTAAAGGTTACCGGAAAGCCCTTCCGTTGGGGCTTAGGCTTGGACGTTGACCGCAAATATACAACTTTTAATTTGACACTTTGCTGTCATTGGAGGCGTAAAAATGGCTTTCTCGTGGATTATGTTGACACAATCAAGCTTTATGAAGACATTATCATAAATCAGGATTTTAATCATTGACTGCAATGATCATTATATTAATTATATAGTGATTACTCTTATTGTAATTTCAAATAACGATTACTTGAAGCTTTATCGCAATAAAGAAATGAAAAAAAAAAGTCAGGAGAAATTTGTGAATGCTGCCAGGAATTTATATCGGACGGATTAAAACATTTATTATTGCAATGCTTGGAGTACAGGTATCATAGAGAGCAATACTTGAAGAAGTTTATAGCAACAAGTGATGACAATGTGTCTGGGAAATCTTCTTCACATTGAGGACATTCATTAACTGAACATGATTTACTTATTCCTTTCAGCAGTAAGCAACTAGGCAACGACATAGTATATACAATTATTTAGATAATTAGACACTATAATATAGAAATGTCCAACGAATTCAATCACACTTTACAGTAAACAAACAAATACTACTAATTTTTTATTTTATTTTTTTTATTTTACATCCACTTTATGCTACTAGGCTAATCGCGTCGGATTATCTACAGGTTACCATCCTTTTCTAGCCAGGGTGGGCACAAGGAATTTATTTAATGAGTCCGTCATTAAATAAATTTCCACTGCCCAGGGCGGGAATCGAACCCGCCACTCTAGGTCTGCCATGCGAGATTAGGACCAACGCCCTAACTCGCACGGCCAACCCGAGCCAAATAGTACTAATTACAAGATTAAGTTATAAAGAATTTTAGAAGTTTAAGTACTACTCGAAAACATTTATTTAAAAAAAAAAAAAAAGAATTATTTTATTGTATACAGTAGGTTAATATTGTGTCACTAGTTCTTATATACTTTTCTTTTTGTTACTATTAATAAGATTACTAACACTAAATGGGCCAGGCACAGGCTAAAATATGTATATATCAGCCAATAAAATCTATCTATCTATATCTATATGGATGCTCTTGGTGCTTAAAATGTACTAATAAATTATGTATTAAATTATATATACAGCTGTCGACATTTTCGTTTAACCGTTACCAGACCTGATATTTAAAGGTTTAATTTGAAACTAAAGATGAAGTTCGTTAAGGCCTGAAATCGGACTAGTGGAATGGAGGGGGGCGGGGGTTAGGAAAATCAAAATAATTCCGTTATTATACGTCGTTTAGAAAAATTCTATATATAATCAATATTATTGGAAATTTAATGTTCTATAAATGTTGATATAAACTTCTCAAAAATGAATAGGGATATTGGCTGTTTTGTGGTATGTATGAGGCCTAGCATATTTTTTTTTTATTATTATTATAAATATCATTAATATTAATTAGAAATTATTGTCTTTTTCCCCCACAAAAAGAAATTTAATTAAGATCGATTTAATTAAAATTAATAGGGTAAGAAAAAATAACCAATATCCCTATTCATTTTTGAGCAGTATATATATAATTGTGCTGATGTTTTCGACCAGGTTAGATATTTCGAGAATCTTTATTTTCTCTTCTTCTAACTATAGTGCAACCTAAGAATAGCTTTAATGTAGCATAACAATGATTGTAGTAACACACAGGAATGGTTGTTATAACATAATAAATATATTAATAAAAATAGCTACTTAGATACAACATAAGAATAACTTTAATATAACACAACAATAATTATAATTTAAAATAGCATGGCAATGATTGTAATAGCACATAGCAATAACTGTTGTAAAATAATATAAGTGGCAATGACATAGATTCAATAAAACATAGCAATAATTGTTGAAAAATAATATAAGTGACAATAACATTAATATAGACACCATACTATAAATATACAAAACATACAAAAGGCTGTGAGCCTGCTGTGTAAACAAAACAAGGAAGGTTACTATAACCCTAGTCATAGTGCAATAACCATGAATAATAGTTCATATGTATCTTTAGTCTTGGTAAGCAATAATAAGAAAAAAAACCACCATTTTACACTAATGTGTAATGTGTACAATGTGCAATATTATAAAGTAGTACATGTAATTTTACATCCCTGAAGAAGAGGAAATAAAGATTCTTATTTCACCAACATTGACCAAAACTCCAAAAAGAATAACACACCATATATATATATATATATATATATATATATATATATTTATATATATGTTTTCAATATTAACAAAGATAATAGCATGTTTCAGTTTCCAGCCTCCAGCAAACCCCCCTCCTGCTCATGTCATATCAATAATAAGCTGTTATATAATGAATCACTTTATTAGAAACTTAGCTGTCCGTTGCGGAGGTTATTAAAATCTCAATTGACTCTAAGACTTCTCATTGGTAATTTTATTTGGTCATTTAATGTTGAGGATGTTGTTAAGTGTTACAAGTATGGCGATTAATCTATTATAAAACTTTACGTGGGAAGTCTGCTTAGTTCACGTAACCCCTGCGTGACGGACGTTATAATCTTTTTATTTTGAGTGTATCATATCATCGCGAACCTTGTAGTTCCAGTAATTTGTACTATCGGAAGCTGATTTTTTCATGATACTATACTCTCCGAAATCCATAAGATGTTGGATATCTTCAATAAATGATATGCTAGGTCTCTCTCATAAATAACCCCCCCCCCTGAAAACGAAGATTTCCTGCCTTACAACATGTCAAGCTGAGTTTAATATACACGTCGAACATTTGGGAGAATGGTCCCACCGAGGGGCGGGGCGAAGGTGTGAAGGATATTCGGGGGTGGTTTGAAGGATGGCCGAAGGTGGGGGGTGTGAAGGATAGAAGGGGGTGGTTTGAAGGGGGGGTGGTTTGAAGGATGGCCGAAGGGGGGGGTGGTGAAGGATAGAAGGGGGTGGGGTGAGGTGGGGTCTTTGACCGCGTCAAAACAAACACTGCCTCCTTCCCAGCTGGTTGGGGGTGGCAAAGGTCGCTGACTCCTCTCTCTCTCTCTCTCTGTTTATGCTCCTCTTCCTCGGGGAGGATTTGAGCAGGAGGCCTCCAACCATCATCATCATCATCAATCGAGCAGATCGATCCGAGGGTCGTTCAACTTGGCCCTACAGCCTAAGGCCCTTCCCCGCCCCCTTCGCTGGGCCTAACTCTCTCCACCTTAGCCCTATCGGAGTAACATACAGTCCTCCAGTTGGAGGATTAAGGAAATGAAAAGATGACAAGATCATTTTCGGAGGCTTTGCTTAAACTAAGCATACTCCAAACCTGATAGAACGACTAAAGGCCCACAAAACGCAAAAATGCCAATAGTTACTTCAGGGGCGGCGTAAACTAAGCCGATGCCACATCTACTATCATGACCAAAGGCCGAAAATGCCGATAGGTATTTCAGGGAAGTCCGTCAAGCAAGGGATGTGTAAATTAAGCAGATATCTCATTTGCTGAAATGACTAAAGGCCCACAAAACGCGAAAATGCCAATAGGTATTTTAGGGAAGTCCGTCAAGCAGAGGCCGCGTCTACTAAGCAGATACAGCAACTGCCCGAATGACTAAAGGCCGAAAACGGCGATATGTAATTCTGGTAAGTCCGTCAAGCAGAGGCCGCACCAACTAAGCAGATACAGCAACTGCTTGAATGACTAAAGGCAAAATAAGCGAAAACGCCGATATGTAATTCTGGTAAGTCCGTCAAGCAGAGGCCACGTCTACTAAGCAGATATAGCAACTGCTCGAATGACTAAAGGTCGAATAAGCGAAAACGGCGATATGTAATTCTGGTAAGTCCGTCAAGCAGAGGCCGCGTCAACTAAGCAGATATAGCAACTGCTCGAATGACTAAAGGCCGAAAAGCGAAAACGGCGATATGTAATTCTGGTAAGTCCGTCAAGCAGAGGCCGCGTCAACTAAGCAGATATAGCAACTGCTCGAATGACTAAAGGCAAAATAAGCGAAAACGCCGATATGTAATTCTGGGAAGTCCGTCAAGCAGAGGCCGCGTCAACTAAGCAGATACAGCAACTGCTTGAATGACTAAAGGCCGAAAAGCGAAAACGCCGATATGTAATTCTCGTAAGTCCGTCAAGCAGAGGCCGCGTCAACTAAGCAGATACAGCAACTGCTCGAATGACTAAAGGCCGAAAAGCGAAAACGCCGATATGTAATTCTGGGAAGTCCGTCAAGCAGAGGCCGCGTCAACTAAGCAAATACAGCAACTGCTTGAATGACTAAAGGCCGAAAAGCGAAAACGCCGATATGTAATTCTGGGAAGTCCGTCATGCAGAGGCCGCGTCAACTAAGCAGATACAGCAACTGCTCGAATGACAAAAGGCCGAAAACGCCGATAGGTATTTCAGGGAACTCCGTCAAGCAGAAGCTGTGTAAACTAAGCAAATACAGCAACTGCTCGAATGACTAAAGGCCGAAAATGCCAATAGGTATTTCAGGGAAGTCCGTCAAGCAGGGACTGCGTACACTAAGCAGATACCACACCAAACGGCAAAATTGCTTCAGATGTCCATCGATCATACCTAGCAGATGACGAAATTCGGGTCTATTCAAAATTATTATTATTTACGGCCTTTAACTCACAGACCATTTGGATATACATATAGCAGTGGTCGAAACCAACCGCTTATTGTATTTATTTATTATTATTTGTTTAATGGTAATTAAAAATTTTGGATCAATTCCTAAACCGCCCAATTTTTTCTAGGGACGCCCTTATTATTAGCTCGGGCAAATTTAAATATGTCGTGGAGTAAAGTGTATTTTATGGAATTAAGCCATTGTTGATTTTGCGATTGCAATGATACAGAAAATGAACTGATATACTCACTAATATATGTTTGTATGTATGAATGTAATATATATATATATATATATATATATATATATATATATATATTTATACTGTTGGCGATTTCACGGCCATAACGTTTGTTTGATTGTTATCAAACTGGGTACTTGACGCTTTAAAAAGAAATCCTGCTAAATTCGGAACAAGGGGGAGAAGAGGGGCGGGGGTTAGAGGGGGGAAATAACAAAACAATTATAACAAACTCTAACCGAAATATTTTAATTTTTAAGTTTCAGTGTTTAGTTAACCCCCTACTCTTACTAATTTGATTGTTATTACGAACACCCCAGCTACTAAACTTTTCATTTTTGGCTTAAAGTTCTATTTAAACCGGCTGTTTTTTTTTTTGTTTTTTTTTACAGAAACAATGAAATAGATGTCGGCAGATCGGCAACTTTGTCAACACGAGAGAAATCTGCTTAGCTTGCGCAGCTAAGAAAAACAAGGGATATATTTTTTATATACCCATTGCACCCCGATTTCTGCCATTAACGTCCCTCAACAGTGGTTTTACTTTTAGGAGTCCAAACTCCTAAAGGGAAATTTAGTAAAAGTGCCTCTTGAAGCTAAACTCAAATCTTTCAGGCACGTCTTTATCATCAGTGGTAATGCGTGGGAGTGCATCGAAAATTTATAATCCCCGACTGAGCTCGAAACTATTTGACTGGCCCATTGGGTGTGAAAATAAGGCGAGCCGATCGAAGCAGGGTCATCCAACCTGCATGGCCCTCCGTGACCTCTATTTTGGACGGTCTTATCAATTATTAACCAGCAAACTTCTTCAGCTGGAATGCGATACCTTAACCTTGTTTCCATGTAACCCATTTCAAAGCGGATCGCTAAAAAATTAGGAACACCAATGACAAAATTTCAGTAAAATTACAAAAACAATTGTCAGGATGGCTTAATAACTTTAAAGAAAATTTTAGTTACAAGTTTTACTAATATATAGGTTTAATATAAATGTTTTACGAATATGTAGGTAGGTCCACAGGTAAAATATTTATTTCTCTCGACTAAAAAGTCTTCCTGACAATTATGACTTGATTTCTAATTTTAGTACAATATCTCAATTACTTACGCCATTGCTCCAAACGATTGACATATATTTAGAATTATATTTGATGTGGGGGTCTACACTAAAAAGGTTTCTAAGAGAGACGAGAACAAAGTTAAAAATGTAATTAAGAGGGGCGGGGGTGGAAAGCAAAAAATAAGTAGGTAGCAACGAAACTAAAAAGATTTGTAAAAAGGTTTAGAGGGGTGGTTCGAAACTCAAAATATTAATAGGAGGTGAGCAAATATAAACTAAAGAGGTTTATAAGGGAGGAGAAGTCCGAAACTAAAAATGTTTTGGAGTGGGGGAGGTCGGACTAAAATGATTTGTAACAGTGGGCAAATAATAAAAAAAAATTGTTTATAAGGTACAGGGAAGCGGAAACTAAACAGGTTTTGGAGGGAGATGGGGATGGAAACTAAAAATCTTTGTAGTAGGCAAATAGAAACTAAAAAGGTTCGCCAGGGAGTGGGACTCCGAAACTAAAAAGGTTTTGAAGGGGGAAGGGGAGGGTCTACACTAAAAAGGCCACTAAGAGAGGCGAGATCAAAGTTAAACATGTAATTAAGAGGGGCAGGAGTCGAAACTAAAAAATAAGGAGGTAGATCCCATCTAAACCAAAAGGTTGCTAAGGGTGGCGTTAAAAATGCAATTTGAGTGTGAAAATATAGAAATTAAAAAGCTTTGTAAGGGATAGGGAGTCCGGAACTAAAAAGGTTTGGAGGGGAGGTTCCAAACTAAAAAGATTATTAGGGATGGGCAAATATAAATTAAAAATGTTCATAAGGGAGGAGACTAAAACTGTTTTGGAAGGGGGGGGGGGGTTGAAATGAGAGGGGCGCACCTTTATCAGCAGGGCAACAAATGCGAATTACATTTTCAGATCAAAAGCCGCTAATGTAAAGATATATAGTCTTTGATTGAAGAATTGACAGTGCTAGACAGAGAGGAAGACATCTTTGCAATGTTTCCCTCCGCTTCGTCCATTCAGAACACACCATCTGGGAGGAATCAATCAAAACTAAGGAGAGGTCGGATCGAACCAGGGTCATTAGACTCACCTCTCACCTCACCTTTTTGGCAACTCGTCAAAATAATTGATAAGGGGACGTCTCTTATCACCTCAACCTTGTACCTATCTGCAAGCAGAGAATCTTCGTTCCTCACAGTGCCAAGTTCCGGGCCTATGAGAACATGGAGGGTAGCTAAGCTTTTATGATGAAGGTTCCATAAGTAAATGCACAACCATTCCCATTGGGTTTATACATCATCATAATGATCTGCAGGCTACACCTCGTAGTTAAAACTATTGTCTTCTTTCAAAATCTACTCTTTTCATATTTCTATACTCACCGAGATCCATAAGATGCTTGGTGTTTTCAAAATAGGATTTCTTAGGCCTTCCTCTTCCCTTATAACCAAGAACCTTACCTTCAAATATATTTGTGATGCAGTCGTTGTGCCTTATGATATGCCAAAGAAGTTTCACTCTCCTTTTTTCCATTGCCTTGATAAGACATTTGCCTTTACTTACCCCATTTAGAACTTGCACGTTGAATTTATTTTTGAGTCCAAAATGTTCTAGAGATTCTACGCCAGATCCACATTTCCATTGCTTCTAACCAATTATATTCCCTTTTGGTGGAGAATCCAAATTTCGCTCCCGTGAAGTAGGACAGTCCATACGAAAGACTTATGGCTTTGTAAGCCTTGTTCAGCAAGTGCTATTCTTCTATCGACTTCAGTTCTACTATCATTGTGTTCAGTGATGGTGCTTCCTAACTAACGAAACTCCTTCAAGCGCAATGATTCCAAATGTATCATTTTTAAATTTCCTTTGCTTTCTTTCTCCACTATAACCAAAACTCTTGTTTTATGAGCATTTATTTGCAATTTAAACTGATCTAGAGATTCCTTTAGTACTTGCAGCATTCTATTCGTCTCTACTTGGGACTTAGCCCCAGCAGTGCAATATCATCTGCAAATCTGATGCAATGAATGGATTTACCCTTAATCTGCATGCCTTAGGTTGCTTCTTTCATTTTCAACATATCCTCTTCAACAGATAAGATGACAAAGGGCATCCTTCTCTTATACCATACCTGGTCAAGCACAGGCCCGCGGGACATTTTTAAAAACCCAATTAAACAAACATATTACACTACTTACTCCAAATGAGGAAGATGAGGAGAGATTTGTGCGTTTGGCAGTACTTATAAATGCCAACAGTTCTTTTCATTGATGAAAGTTAATAAATCAAAACATCGTACAAGGCTGACTGACGATAATTTGGAAAATTCTTTACGTCTTTGTATCAGTGGAATTATTAAAAACATCGATGGATTAGTTTCCCAAATTCAAGCTCATTTATTTCGGTGTCGCTATTTAACTTTTGTTGATGTAATAAGTCAAGCTTTTACGATTTAATTATAATGTTGTACCCATTTTATTCATTTCATGTTGTTATATTAATAAATTGTATTATAATTACATTGTCGTTATGAAAATGATGAGCACTACTTTAAAAAGTTCTAATTTTATTTATTTATTTTACTGTGTATTTACACACTAAAGTTTGGCCCGCAACATGTCAAAGGTTGCCCATACCTGTCTTACACCTGTCTTAATTCTTATTTTGATACAGTTAATTGGAAACTAATATTTGGCGTTCGTGCGTAAAACAGGACTAGATTGGAAAGACAGGAGATTAATTGTGAATTTAAAAAAAAAAAATAATAAAAAAAAAAAAATAGACATATCATTTTGAATGAATATGATAGGAGTTTATAAGTCCAGAAACGTATCAGGAATGTTCCAAATTTTAAGTTCATTCTTCAGTGGTACAACCATAGATTTGTTATAAGGTAGAGCATTAAAGTATATACACAGATATACATTCTTAAATTATATATATATATATATATATATACACACATATATTTTATTATATATATAAAACTCCTAATGGATTCTGGCAATTAAAAGGTTTGACCCCGGATTTCCGCGTGCAATTGTCACTCACTCGCCGGATCAATATAATCCAATAATAGCCAAATCGGACTCGATTTAATTAACACAATCCAGTTGTTAATTATTAAACAATACCAAGGTCGTGTCTTCCTCGTGATGTAATGTTGAATCGAGGTCATCAGCTAGGCAACTAAAATATCTTGATAGATAAAAATCACAATTACTTGTTGTAGGAGTTTATAAAAATAGTAGTAGACCAAAAAGTGGACGCATAATTATAAGTCTGTCAGGGAGATTTTCCAATTGCTCGAAACACCCGACCCCAGCTGATTTTTAAGCAGATTTCCTAATAAACATGTTGTATTAAGGCGTTCAAAAAAGAGAACATAATTATTGACTATGCCCTATTAATACTGACCATAAAGTCTCGTTAATAACAACTAGGTTCTATGAAGACCTTTAGAAAAGAGGCATCGATTAATGAATGTAATCACGGGCAGTAAAGTAACCTTAATAATGACTTTATTCAATTAAAATCGGCATTCATAATGACTATATTGTATTAACGCGATCAGTAAAATGACGTTAATAATAATGACTATGCACTATTCATACGGACAATAAACTTACATTCATAATGACTTTATTCCATTAAGACTTACAGAAAATTGATGCTCATAATGACTATATTTTATTAGCGCGATCAGTAAAATGACGTAAATATTGACTATGCACTATTAATGCGGACATGAACTGAAGTTAATAATGACTTTATTCTATTAAACGTGCAGGTAATTGACGTCCATAATGACTATATTTTATTAACGCTATTTGTAAAATAACGTTAATGTTGGCTATGCACTATTAATACGAACAATGAACTGACGTTAATAATGACTTTATTCTATTAAGATATGCAGAAAATTGACGTTAATAATGACTATATTTTATTAACACGATCAGTAAAATGGCGTTAATATTGGCTATGCACTATTAATACGGACAATGAACTAATATTCATAATGACTTTATTCCATTAAGACTTACAGAAAATTGATGCTAATAATGACTATATTTTATTAACGCGATCAGTAAAATGACGTGGATAATAATGACTATGCACTATTAATACGGACATTGTACTAACGTTAATAATGACTTTAGTCCATTAAGACTTACAGAAAATTGATGCTCATAATGACTATATTGTATTAACGCGATCATTACGAAAATGACGTTAATATTGGCTATGCACTATTAATACGGACAATAAACTTACATTCATAATGACTTTAGTCCATTAAGACTTGCATAAAATTGGCGTTCATAATGACTACATTTTATTAACGCGATCAGTAAAATTACGTTGATATTGACTATGCACTAGTAATACGGACAATGACAACGTTTATAATGACTTTATTCTATTAAGACGTGCATAAAAATTACAATAACAATGACTATTCACTATTATAATGTACAGAAATGTTGCATTAATAATGACTCATCTCCTATTAAGTAAAATGCCAATTCGAAATCATATTAACAAAGATACACAAGGCCAAATAGAATAAAATAATAGAATGGTCAAATATATTAAATTCAAAAAAGACACGTAAAAGTAAGCACAAATAATAATAAAATTATTTATCATTTGAATAATTGCGATTACGATTTCTGATTAATTCTATAAGACTATATTCGCGCGTTTGTATGAGTTCCACTGCCATCCATAATAATTGAAGGTAATCCTGGCGTTATTAAAAGTATAAATTCGTTAACAAATAAACTGAGAAAAGTTAATAAGCTAAAATGAAAAGAGAAAACCATCGAGTAAGTCGGAATTCTTATCAATGGGGATAGAAATACCTGTTGCTTCTATTAATGAATGAAAGATGAAACAATCAAGATTTACAACTTATTCTTAAATACAAAAACAAATCAGTTTTGTTTCAAAGCCCGTGAATGAAGTCTTTTAAGAGGGAATGAGGTGGAATTATCCGCAATTTGCATTCACTATTCTCTGTCTTTCCTTTAGTAACAACCTGTCGAAACAAATATACGAATTAAGTGGGCCATCAGAATCATATTCGGGAACGTACGTAATTTAAAATCTTCAGTGTTGACTAAATAGCTCAATATCAAGTATGGAATACATCAAATAAGAACGAAAAATCATGATTGATGTCGACGTTGCACAATGAATTTAGAGGTATCTCGGATAAAAAAAGGTCCCTCGAAAACAATATTTGGTATTTAAGATTAGAAGAAAGAGGTTCAGGTTATAACAGCATATTATTATCATGGCATGAGTTGGAGTGGGGGTATATATATGGGTGTACACACACCAAGTCCTGACCAGTATTTGGTTTTTGTTCGAACTTTGCCGCATTTTAGCAGATTTCCTAAGGTCGTACTCATGACGCGATTTTCGAAATTTTCTTCAAATGTCCATCGATCCTACCTAGATGACGAAAATGAGGTACGTTCAAAACTATATATTTGTCTGTATGTAGCGGGCGCAATTATAGTTTAATCATTACCAAACTCGATATTTAGTCGAGTTCAAGTACTTTAAGGGCTGAAAACCGACAAGGAGGGGGGGGGGGTTTAAATGGGGAATTTCGAAAATTTAAAATATCTCTATTACTATACGTCTGATCGAAATTTTATATAGAACCAAAATTAACCAAGATATTTGGATTTTATAGTTTTCCGCTTTCAGTAAACCCCCACTCCAACTAGTGTCATATTAATAATAAGCTGATATACCTTGAACCACTTCATTACAAGGTTAAATACCAAATATTGTTTTTAACAAAGCTTTGTTATACGAGCAAATACGTTCTGTCCCCCCCCCCCTTCCTTTGCTCTAGGATTACTAAATTTTTAGTGATTGAGATAAACATTATTCTGATTCATTGTAAATTATAGCACTAGCTATAGTAAATAATTTTCAATATAATTGATATGTTATATTCTGATATAATTCGGTAATTGTATTTCTTTCCGGTGAAAGGTTAGCAGACCTATATTTCAGAGGCTTCCCGTTGGGAAGGGAATGATTTCTTATTTCCGTTTGTATTTATTCACGGTGGTGTTGTGTTACCAGTATGAAGATTTATCTATTGCTAAACTTCACGAGGAAATTCTGCTTAGTTTACGCAGCCCCCGCGTGACGGACTTTTTAATTTTACGTGACACCACTTAGCAATTGTATTAAGAAATCGCGATACGTTAGAAAATATACAAAATTTATGTGCATTGTATAATTATTTTTAAGCAACTCTTTAATAAGTAACCTATGATATATATTAATATATAACCTACGATATACGTATTTCCTCTTTTATTAATAATGTTTCTTTTCTCGTTGCAGGTAAGGAATCTGATTTTCACTACATGACATTCAGTATGCGTAAGTAGTTACAAATGTTAATGATTATACTTAGCAGCTTAAAAAAAAATAAAACAACGAAGTTAATTATTTTTATGTGAGAGGTAAATTGTATGGTATCAACATAAGTTCAAAAGTATCATGACTATTGAATATATATCCCAAAGATAAGTGGTAAAAGTAAATTCTTCAAACATCAAAATAGCTCAAATCAAAAATAGTTATTGGTATAATATTATATCCCCTTATACATATATAAAATATAATTGTATTTTTTTTTCGTGATTGTTACTGTTATGGAACCTAAATGAAAAAGTCAAATGTCCAAAACTAAGGGTGAAAACAAAAAAAAACAGTAACATAGAATAAAATAGTTATTGTAAAAAAAAAAAAAAAAAAAAAAAAAAAAAAAAAAAAAATTTTAAAAATAATGCAGTACGAGCAATATCAATTAAGAATTTTCTTAAAAAATTAAGCAATAGCAATTTTAGAGAATATGTTTTCTTAATATGTCAAAATGATAATTCATTGGAGTTGTAAACAGTGAACGGCCTAGATAACAAAAAAGTCTGTCACGTAGCGGCTGCGTAAACTAAGCAGATTTCTCACGTGAAGTTATACAATAGATAAATCTCCATACGAGAGTCGAACAGTTACGGCAAAGGGCCGAACTAGCTTTTGGAGGGAAACTCAAACGTTCGTTATCAGCCC
The DNA here is from genome assembly GCA_019009955.1 of Riptortus pedestris. Lineage (NCBI taxonomy): Eukaryota > Metazoa > Arthropoda > Insecta > Hemiptera > Alydidae > Riptortus > Riptortus pedestris. The sequence continues at coordinate 254,110,119 of CM032228.1, forward strand.
AAAGTTAATAAAAATGCAAATATCTCTATTAATATTCAAGATAGAGAATAAACGTATATAACAATATTTATAGTAAATGTAATTTACAATAAGATTGGTTCTATACAATTTTTGGTTCCGACGTATGGTAACGGAGATATTTCGAAAATCCCCCCTCCAACTGGTCCGATTTCAGCCATTAACGAACTTGATCTGTCTTTTTGCATAAAACGTTTAAATATCCAGTTTGGTAACGATAAAAAAAAAAATTACGACCGCTAGAGCGTTAACAGACATATATATATATATATATATATATATATATATATATATAATATAATACACATATAATTTTGAACGGACCTTATTTTCTTCATCTCCCGGGTAGGATCGATGGACACTTGAAGAAAAATTTCGAAAATCGCGTCATGAGTACGACCTCAATAGCTGATTTCCCTTAAGGGAAATCTGATAATAGCAACAGTGGATCATTTTTGTATTTAATATTTTAAAGATGTAATGTATGTTACCAAAATAACCTTATTTCCAATAGAGCAGATTATAAGAAGCTAACTTCTCATTGCTTTTCTCCTCATATGAGATTTGGCACTTGTGGTAATAATATCCTTGGTAATTATTGCTTGATAATAATAAACTAACATATCCCTGCTAGGCAAGCACTCAACTAAATCAGAAAGTCACAAGTTCGTATGCGTCCATGTACGTATTCTTATAGAAAGAAACTCTATCAACCCATTTTATACCATCAAATGATGCTGTTTACAGATTGGTACTAACATTAATTCGCCATTTTTAGTTCTTAGGTAGTATTTCCTAGCTGTATTGTCACCTACTACCGAATTAAAATCTCCAATTATAACAACATTATTTTTTAATAAGGTCATATTCAATAGTAGTCCTATTTGGACATGAACAGGATACACATCTTTAACTGAGGATAAGGTAATCCTTAAGAAAAATAAGGTAATGTAAGATAGAGCATAGATAGTGTGAGTGTGAATAGGCAGCCCTATATATAGCTGCTATCGACTCAACACCCCCGAATATTTAGCCTCAGGGTGGTTAGGGATAGACTGCATGCTCCAGGGATGAGCCGGCAGGAGGTGATAAGGTAATCAAAGGTAATGAGAGGGATAGAGATAGATAGTGTGAGTGTGAATAGGCAGCCCTATATATAGCTGCTATCGACTCAACACCCCCGAATATTTAGCCTCAGGGTGGTTAGGGATAGACTGCATGCTCCAGGGATGAGCCGGCAGGAGGTGATAAGGTAATCAAAGGTAATGAGAGGGATAGAGATAGATAGTGTGAGTGTGAATAGGCAGCCCTATATATAGCTGCTATCGACTCAACACCCCCGAATATTTAGCCTCAGGGTGGGTAGGGATAGACTGCATGCTCCAGGGATGAGCCGGCAGGAGGTGATAAGGTAATGAGAGGGATAGAGATAGATAGTGTGAGTGTGAATAGGCAGCCCTATATATAGCTGCTATCGACTCAACACCCCCGAATATTTAGCCTCAGGGTGGGTAGGGATAGACTGCATGCTCCAGGGATGAGCCGGCAGGAGGTGATAAGGTAATCAAAGGTAATGGGAGGGATAGAGATAGATAGTGTGTGAATAGGCAGCCCTATATATAGCTGCTATCGACTCAACACCCCCGAATATTTAGCCTCAGGGTGGTAGGGATAGACTGCATGCTCCAGGGATGAGCCGGCAGGAGGTGATAAGGTAATCAAAGGTAATGGGAGGGATAGAGATAGATAGTGTGAGTGTGAATAGGCAGCCCTATATATAGCTGCTATCGACTCAACACCCCCGAATATTTAGCCTCAGGGTGGTAGGGATTAGACTGCATGCTCCAGGGATGAGCCGGTAGGAGGTGATAAAGGTAATCAAAGGTAATGAGAGGGATAGAGATAGATAGTGTGAGTGTGAATAGGCAGCCCTATATATAGCTGCTATCGACTCAACACCCCCGAATATTTAGCCTCAGGGTGGTAGGGATAGACTGCATGCTCCAGGGATGAGCCGGTAGGAGGTGATAAGGTAATCAAAGGTAATGCGAGGGATAGAGATAGATAGTGTGAGTGTGAATAGGCAGCCCTATATATAGCTGCTATCAACTCAACACCCCCGAATATTTAGCCTCAGGGTGGGTAGGGATAGACTGCATGCTCCAGGGATGAGCCTGTAGGAGGTGATAAGGTAATCAAAGGTAATGAGAGGGATAGAGATAGATAGTGTGAGTGTGAATAGGCAGCCCTATATATAGCTGCTATCGACTCAACACCCCCGAATATTTAGCCTCAGGGTGGGTAGGGATAGACTGCATGCTCCAGGGATGAGCCTGTAGGAGGTGATAAGGTAATCAAAGGTAATGAGAGGGATAGAGATAGATAGTGTGAGTGTGAATAGGCAGCCCTATATATAGCTGCTATCGACTCAACACCCCGAATATTTAGCCTCAGGGTGGGTAGGGATAGACTGCATGCTCCAGGGATGAGCCTGTAGGAGGTGATAAGGTAATCAAAGGTAATGAGAGGGATAGAGATAGATAGTGTGAGTGTGAATAGGCAGCCCTATATATAGCTGCTATCGACTCAACACCCCCGAATATTTAGCCTCAGGGTGGTTAGGGATAGACTGCATGCTCCAGGGATGAGCCGGCAGGAGGTGATTAAGGTAATCAAAGGTAATGAGAGGGATAGAGATAGATAGTGAGAATAGGCAGCCCTATATATTGCTGCTATCGACTCAACACCCCCGAATATTTAGCCTCAGGGTGGGTAGGGAGAGACTGCATGCTCCAGGGATGAGACGGTAGGAGGTGATAAGGTAATCAAAGGTAATGAGAGGGATAGAGATAGATAGTGTGAGTGTGAATAGGCAGCCCTATATATAGCTGCTATCGACTCAACACCCCCGAATATATTAGCCTCAGGGTGGGTAGGGAGAGACTGCATGCTCCAGGGATGAGACGGTAGGAGGTGATAAGGTAATCAAAGGTAATGAGAGGGATAGAGATAGATAGTGTGAGTGTGAATAGGCAGCCCTATATATAGCTGCTATCGACTCAACACCCCCGAATATTTAGCCTCAGGGTGGGTAGGGATAGACTGCATGCTCCAGGGATGAGCCTGCAGGAGGTGATAAGGTAATCAAAGGTAATGAGAGGGATAGAGATAGATAGTGTGAGTGTGAATAGGCAGCCCTATATATAGCTGCTATCGACTCAACACCCCCGAATATTTAGCCTCAGGGTGGTTAGGGATAGACTGCATGCTCCAGGGATGAGCCGGCAGGAGGTGATAAGGTAATCAAAGGTAATGAGAGGGATAGAGATAGATAGTGTGAGTGTGAATAGGCAGCCCTATATATAGCTGCTATCGACTCAACACCCCCGAATATTAGCCTCAGGGTGGTTAGGGATAGACTGCATGCTCCCGGCATGAGCCGGCAGGAGGTGATAAGCTAATCATAGGTAATGAGAGGGATAGAGATAGATAGTGTGAGTGTGAATAGGCAGCCCTATATATAGCTGCTATCGACTCAACACCCCCGAATATTTAGCCTCAGGGTGGTTAGGGATAGACTGCATGCTCCAGGGATGAGCCGGCAGGAGGTGATAAGGTAATCAAAGGTAATGAGAGGGATAGAGATAGATAGTGTGAGTGTGAATAGGCAGCCCTATATATAGCTGCTATCGACTCAACACCCCCCGAATATTTAGCCTCAGGGTGGTTAGGATAGACTGCATGCTCCAGGGATGAGCCGGCAGGAGGTGATAAGGTAATCAAAGGTAATGAGAGGGATAGAGATAGATAGTGTGAGTGAGTGTGAATAGGCAGCCCTATATATAGCTGCTATCGACTCAACACCCCCGAATATTTAGCGTCAGGGTGGGTAGGGATAGACTGCATGCTCCAGGGATGAGCCGGCAGGAGGTGATAAGTTAATCAAAGGTAATGTGAGGGATAGAGATAGATAGTGTGACTGTGAATAGGCAGCACTAGATATTGATGCTAGCGAATCAACACCAACTAATATTTAGCCTCGGGGTGGTTAGGGATAGTCTGCATGCTCCAGGGATGAGCCTGCAGGAGGTGATAAGGTAATCAAAGGTAATGAGAGGGATAGAGATAGATAGTGTGAGTGTGAATAGCAGCCCTATATATAGCTGCTATCGAACTCAACACCCCCGAATATTTAGCCTCAGGGTGGTTCGGGATAGACTGCATGCTCCAGGGATGAGCCTGCAGGAGGTGATAAGGTAAGCAAAGGTAATGAGAGGGATAGAGATAGATAGTGTGAATAGGCAGCCCTATATATAGCTGCTATCGACTCAACACCCCCGAATATTTAGCCTCAGGGTGGTTCGGGATAGACTGCATGCTCCAGGGATGAGCCTGCAGGAGGTGATAAGGTAATCAAAGGTAATGAGAGGGATAGAGATAGATAGTGTGAATAGGCAGCCCTATATATAGCTGCTATCGACTCAACACCCCCGAATATTTAGCCTCAGGGTGGGTAGGGATAGACTGCATGCTCCAGGGATGAGCCTGTAGGAGGTGATAAGGTAATCAAAGGTAATGAGAGGGATAGAGATAGATAGTGTGAGTGTGAATAGGCAGCCCTATATATAGCTGCTATCGACTCAACACCCCCGAATATTTAGCCTCAGGGTGGTTCGGGATAGACTGCATGCTCCAGGGATGAGCCTGCAGGAGATGATAAGGTAAGCAAAGGTAATGAGAGGGATAGAGATAGATAGTGTGAATAGGCAGCCCTATATATAGCTGCTATCGACTCAACACCCCCGAATATTTAGCCTCAGGGTGGGTAGGGATAGACTGCATGCTCCAGGGATGAGCCTGTAGGAGGTGATAAGGTAATCAAAGGTAATGAGAGGGATAGAGATAGATAGTGTGAAGTGTGAATAGGCAGCCCTATATATAGCTGCTATCGACTCAACACCCCCGAATATTTAGCCTCAGGTGGTTCGGGATAGACTGCATGCTCCAGGGATGAGCCTGCAGGAGGTGATAAGGTAAGCAAAGGTAATGAGAGGGATAGAGATAGATAGTGTGAATAGGCAGCCCTATATATAGCTGCTATCGACTCAACACCCCCGAATATTTAGCCTCAGGGTGGTTCGGGATAGACTGCATGCTCCAGGGATGAGCCTGCAGGAGGTGATAAGGTAAGCAAAGGTAATGAGAGGGATAGAGATAGATAGTGTGAATAGGCAGCCCTATATATAGCTGCTATCGACTCAACACCCCCGAATATTTAGCCTCAGGTGGTTCGGGATAGACTGCATGCTCCAGGGATGAGCCTGGAGGAGGTGATAAGGTAATCAAAGGTAATGAGAGGGATAGAGATAGATAGTGTGAATAGGCAGCCCTATATATAGCTGCTATCGACTCAAACACCCCCGAATATATAGCCTCAGGGTGGTTCGGGATAGACTGCATGCTCCAGGGATGAGCCTGCAGGAGGTGATAAGGTAAGCAAAGGTAATGAGAGGGATAGAGATAGATAGTGTGAATAGGCAGCCCTATATATAGCTGCTATCGACTCAACACCCCCGAATATTTAGCCTCAGGGTGTTCGGGATAGACTGCATGCGCCCGGGCTGAGCCCGCAGGAGGTGATAAGGTAAGCAAATGTAATGAGAGGGATAGAGATAGATAGTGTGAATAGGCAGCCCTATATATAGCTGCTATCGACTCAACACCCCCGAATATTTAGCCTCAGGGTGGTTAGGGATAGACTGCATGCTCCAGGGATGAGCCTGCAGGAGGTGATAAGGTAATCAAAGGTAATGAGAGGGATAGAGATAGATAGTGTGAGTGTGAATAGGCAGCCCTATATATAGCTGCTATCGACTCAACACCCCCGAATATTTAGCCTCAGGGTGGTTCGGGATAGACTGCATGCTCCAGGGATGAGCCCTGCAGGAGGTGATAAGGTAAGCAAAGGTAATGAGAGGGATAGAGATAGATAGTGTGAATAGGCAGCCCTATATATAGCTGCTATCGACTCAACACCCCCGAATATTTAGCCTCAGGGTGGTTCGGGATAGACTGCATGCTCCAGGGATGAGCCTGCAGGAGGTGATAAGGTAAGCAAAGGTAATGAGAGGGATAGAGATAGATAGTGTGAATAGGCAGCCCTATATATAGCTGCTATCGACTCAACACCCCCGAATATTTAGCCTCAGGGTGGTTCGGGATAGACTGCATGCTCCAGGGATGAGCTGCAGGAGGTGATAAGGTAATCAAAGGTAATGAGAGGGATAGAGATAGATAGTGTGAATAGGCAGCCCTATATATAGCTGCTATCGACTCAACACCCCCGAATATTTAGCCTCAGGGTGGTTCGGGATAGACTGCATGCACCAGGGATGAGACTGCAGGAGGTGAGAAGGTAACCAACGGTAATGAGAGGGATAGAGATAGATAGTGTGAATAGGCAGCCCTATATATAGCTGCTATCGACTCAACACCCCCGAATATTTAGCCTCAGGGTGAATATCCGGCCGGTGACCTTCCTTGTGGCTACTCAATCAAACCTTTCTAAATCTCCTATCAATCTTATTATTTTAATTTCAATAAAAGTGCGCACACCCTTATTATCCATTATTACAATTAACTACATCTACAATACACTAAATATACAATCCATACCAAGAAATGCTAAATTTTGTCTTCCCATTAATAGGGAGGCTCAACGTTTTTTTGCTTTGGTATGTTTTTATCAGACCTCTGTTTAATGCACCACCTGTTTCAGGGATTTTATTTAAATTAATTAGGTCCAGTTAATTATAACCATCATTAGCAGGTTTCCCTTAAGGGCGATTTTAGAAAAAAAATCTTCTGATGTCCATTGATCCTGCCCTGGAGATGTTGAAACTGATGCCCGTTCAAATCTGTATATATTCGTAGGCTATTTTGCTTGATCGTTACCAAACTCGGTTTTTAATCCTTTAATGTAAAAAGAAAGATTGGGTTTAGAAGGGAGAATTTTGAAATTCGAAATATCCCCGTTATTATACTTCGGTTTGAAAAATTGTATAAAAGTAATATTATTGAAAATTGAATTTACAATAAATATTGTTATATACAATTTTGCAATGCAATTTGCATTTTTTTAGTTTTTAGCTTTCGACTTCTACCTATGTAACATAAACTATACTCTGTTATATAATAAACTACTTCATTCGAAGCTTAAATATCAAATATTGTTTTCAGGAGACCTTTATTATACGAGATACGTTTAAAGATGTTCGGGTGACTCCCCCCCCCCTGTCTTAAGGTCATAGACTACCAAAACCTGATTGATTGAGATAAAAATTATTCTGATTCATTATAAATTACAGAACAAGATATGGTAACGTTTTCAATAAAATATATTTATGTTATATTCACATATATTTCAGTTATGGTTTTCCTTTCCGGTGAAGAATATTTCTAGATATCTATTCATATGTGAGAAGTTGGCAGACATGTTTGTTGATTTATCTATTGTAAAACATCACGTGGGAAATCTGGTTAGTTCACGCAGCCCCAGGGTGGCGGACTTTTTATTTTTAAACAGAGTAAAATATTATAAAATAATAAAACGTACATGGTTTTCAGCTTGTCAAGAGGACAGTAAATAATTCGCCGGAGGGTTACAGCTCGGGGTGTTGATAGAGACCTTGACTGAATCGAAATAGCTCTGACTGCATCATATCTTTAGTTTATTTTGAGGCGAAAAGATAGGCCGTGTTAATCTTGAGTCGAAAAGGGAGGCGTTTATTTTAGGTTATAAAAGCAGAAGGTTCTCCAAGAACTAGCCTTCAACTTGGCTCCCATAAAGGCTACAGTCAAAAGCACTCATTCCCTGCCCTTGGAATACTTTTTTTTTAATATTTTTTTTGTACTACGAACCGCGTAGCCTTGATGCATGGCGACCTAAATACAAAAATAGGCGCAGGCGTAGGCAGGTTAGTGTATGTGTGTGTCCTAGAGTAAACAATTGTTTCTAATGGCTTTCTTTTTTTGACAAAAAGTGTAATTTAGAAATATATAAAAATACGATGAAGTCTTCTTTACCCCTAACACGGGGAATACATAATTTTTCCATTATTATGATCCCGATCGGTAACCTATAACCAACTTAAGACCTTTTTCAAATTCAATTTATGATTAGAAAGGCTTCTTTTTAGGAGCAAAAAATAAAATAAAATATAGGTCGGCATCGTCAAGTTATTTTGCTGTAATTGGAATTCTGTTAATATTGCACAGTCCATAAGAGCGAATAACATTCCATCAGGAAGCGGAATTGAATAAGTCAAATATGGTGACACCTATGAAAATTGTAAATGCTGGAGGAAATGTATGTTTTTAGATCCATTTTTGAGGTGCTGGATGGTGAAGGAATTATTATCTCAGGTAAGAAAAAACGCCTCGTTCCTTCACTATTCTTTATTCGTTGTGACAGAGCGCTTTCAGAGCATACGCTCCATCATCAGTGCCCTGCTGGCAAACAAATACCATAAAAACGTTGTACAATATGTCATTTAATTAAACAATTTAGAAAATATATGTACATGTCAATGGTCAAGAGTTGAAACAGTGAATATTTACAAAAACAAGAAAAACTATTTTTACAGATTAAAATTAAAAATTAAAAACTTGTCAGTAGAATATCTATATATATATAAAATTGTAACCTCTGTCTGTACATTGATTTTTTTCGCGAAATTTCACGATAACTTTTCGTTTCACATGTCATAGACACCATAACTGCATTTTGTTTCTTTGGTGTCTGTTTGTTTGTTTATTTGTTTGTTTGTTACCTTTTCACGCATAAACGGCTGAACCGAATTTTATGAAACTTGGTATGTATATTACTACTAACCCAACTTAGACTTTAGGCTATATGAATATCCTCTGAGACGAACAGGAGTGGGGGTTATAAGGGAAGCCAGAAATTAAAAATAGCGATATTTCGTTTCCTATTGGTTTTGCGCCAAATGTGAACATAACAAAAGTTGTTTATTTTGTTATTTAGAGTAACTTTTGTTATATACACTTTTTTCGTATACCGAAGTTTAAATGCGCCATACGCTAAAAATTATAGCGGGAGTCAACAATATTATTTGGCACAAGAGACTCAACCGAACTAAATAAAACTCGGCGTGTGTATTAACACTGATGTCTTAATTATCATAAGCCATGCCTCCATTTCTAGGGACGGGCAGGAGTGGGGGTTGTGAGGGGGGCCTGAAATTAAAAATAGTGGTATTTCGTTTCCTATTGGTTTTTCGGCAAATATGAACATAACAAAAGTTGTTTATTTTGTTATTTGAAGTAACTTTTGTTATATACACTTTTTTCGTATACCAAATTATAAACGAGATATACGCTAAAACCTCTAGCGGAAATGAACAATTTTATTTGTCACAAAAGACTCAACCGAATTCCTATTGGGGGGTTCGGCAAATATGCACATAACAAAAGTTGTTTATTTTGTTATTTAGAGATATTTGCTCAACAATTCGTTTCAATATGAACTACCAGGTACCTCTACTGGAAACATTAATTCAAATTATAATATATTATTATAATATTTTGTGCTTAATAATTTAAATCTATGCATAATGCACAGGAAACGGGAAATATGACAATTTGGATGACAGTGAAGACTTACATAAAAAATTAATTTTATTATTAACAAATGCCAAGAACGGGTATTAAACCTAAACACTGGGACGGATAAATGTCAAAATATTATGCAAAGTAAAGCCTTACCAAAAAAATACCATCACCATTCAGCCTCAAATCAATTCCCGGGCGAAGCCGGGTATCTGAGCTAGTATACATATAATTTTAATTTTAATCTGTAAAAATAGTTTTTCTTGTTTTTGTAAATATTCACTGTTTTAACTCTTGACCATTGACATGTACATATATTTTCTAAATTGTTTAATTAAATGACATATTGTACAACGTTTTTATGGTATTTGTTTGCCAGCAGGGCACTGATGATGGAGCGTATGCTCTGAAAGCGCTCTGTCACAACGAATAAAGAATAGTGAAGGAACGAGGCGTTTTTTTCTTACCTGAGATATGTTTTTAGAAATCGGAGTCCCTTAGGGGTCTTTGATCACCGTATAACTTATATCATCTATAAATTACCAAATTAATTTATAAACATAAAACACAATATGTCAGTGTAGCTTTGATGTCTTAAGCTTCGGCTGCCAATGAAGTTTGGCCCCAATCCACAAACCCTACTCGACATCGGGGTTACATCAGATGAATTCGTTCGCTAGGATTACAAGCAGATTTCTCTAGCGCTATCGAGGTTGCACTCAAATGTCATCAAAGGCACTTTGAACCTAAGAGGTTAGAAAATTAGATCCGCTCATTTTTCGTAGCCATTTTTGTTTAAAAGTTACAAAAACTCGATATGTTGCGTAAAACTAAAGATGAAGTTCGTTAAGTGCTGGAAACCAGGGGTTTCGAGAGGGGGATTTCGAAAATTGGAAATATCTCCGTTATAATGCGCCGGATAGGAAACTTGTCTAGAATCAATCCTATTGCAAATGTGACGTTCTACAAATGTTATTATGTACGTATTTTCGTTATCTTGATTATTAACCGAGGTATTTGCATTTTTCAGTTTTCGGACTTCAGTAAACCCTCACTCCGACTCATGTCATATTAACAATAAGCTGTTATATTGTGAAGCCCATTCTTTAAATCCTAAATACCTAGATTATGAAACAAATTACTTGATGCCTAAATACCAAATATTAATCTCATTGAACTGTTCCTTTTTGGGATAAATGCAAATAAATTACTCTCGTGGGAAATCTGTTTAGTTAACACAGCCCCTGCGTCACGGACTTTTTATCTTCACCCTCGCCTGTCCCCACTTCTTAGCAGATTTCGATCAAAAGCGGAGATCCACAGGTGGACGTTGTAACAGTCTCAAATACAAAATGTCAACGTTCTCAAGCTAGAAGAGTTGTACGATATTATATCGCGTAGACGCATGGAGATCATCTGAAAACCGGAAATTCTCTTGGTTGCAATACTTGCTTCACTTCGACGACGGGAAAAGTGGTTGATGGTTCTTTTCTTGTTGCATCCTGCGAAATTTGCAACCTGTTTGCATATTGTTGGAATCATGACTCGTCCGTTTTACGATAATCGGATTGAGGGAAACCTTCACCAACGGCGGCATTTCCAGCTCATTTCCTCGCATTTTATGCAGCAGAGGGAAGCTGAAGACATTTGGAGTAGCTGGGTGTAACAGGTCGCGCTTTAAAAGAGCACAACCAGGAGGGCTTCCGGGAGTAAGTAATGGGATTTCCTCCTTCAGCCTCCGTGTAACGACAATGGGAGAGCGGAGTGCGGTAGACTGGAAAGGAGGTTCCGGGTTGGGAAGTGCAGTCTGCATCTCTATGCAACTCCAAGGGAAAGCTGCACTTTCTCCCCGGCCAACAACCCTCTCCCTCTCGCCGCTCCAAGGCGCTACGCAAGGGGTGCGTCAACGAAACCACTTTCTGTCAGTCGTACGGAAGCGTTTCTTCGAATTTAAAGCGTCAAGGACAGCTGGGCTTCCGTTCCAGATGTACTCCATAAATCAGATGGACTATATTAGCAGATTTCCCTTAATGCCGATCAGCTGTTGAGGTTGCACTCATAAAGCGGGGTTCCTCAAATGCCCATCGATGACGAACATAAGATCATTTCATGCTCAATATTTATTGTAACCCGAAACATTAAGTAATTTCTTCCTACTTTCTCGTTTCCAGCCTTCAGCAAACATACTAATCTTCGTTTACTTTCTATTAAGAATTAGAGATGAAACCAGGAGTGTGTTATACCAGCACTCTGGGAATCTGCCTAGTTTTCGCCAGCCTCTGCGTTTCCAGACAAGTTTTCTTTTTTCACAGAAATTGCCATAATCATATCATAAGTCCCCCTTGTCCGATTACAGCCATTAACGAACATGATCTTTACATGTCTGTTACCGCTCTAGCGGCCGCAATTATTGTTTAATCGTTACCAAACTCAATATTTAGTCGTTTCATGTACAAAGAAAGACCAAGTTCATTAACGGCTGAAACAGGACAAGGTGAAGGGAGGGGGGTTAGAGCAGAGAACTCTGAAAATTCGAAATATCTCCATTACCATACATCGGATCGAAAAAGTGAATTGAACTAATCTTATTTAAAACTAAATTAACAATACATTGCCATATGCATTTATTCTCTATCTTGAATATTAACCGAGATATTAGCATTTTTTTTTAGTTTTTTAGCTTTCAGCAAACCGCCACTTCTACCTATATAACATACACAATACTCTGTTATATAATAAATCACTTTATTGGAAGCTTCAATACAAAATATTGTTTTCAAGAGACCTTCATTATGCGAGATACATATAAATCTATTCTGGTGACCTCTCCTCGGTCTTAGACTACTAAAACTTGATTAATTGAGATAAAATATATTCTGATTCATTATAAATAACAGTACTAGTTTACAGTAGTCAATAGTTTTCAATAAAAGAGAGGGAAATCTACTTAGTTTTCGCAGCCCCTGAATGATGATGTCTTTTTTTCTATTATTTCTTATTATTTTTGCTTCAAATTCATCTGGGCTGCGTAAACTAAGCAGAATTTGAGCTTCAAACAAAGAGCTTTATCATATAACAGCTTCTTGCTAATATGACATGAGAATGAGGGGGGGAGGGGGGTTTACTGAAGGCAGAAAACTAAAAAAAAATAACAAAATGCAATATCTAGATAATAATCAACATAATGAAAAAAAAAATGCATAAAACAACATTTAATTTGAAATAAGATTTGCTCTATACATTTTTTCGATCGATTTAATAAAGGATATATTTCGAATTTTCCCATCTAAACCCCCTCCTTTACACATGTCCAATTTCAGCCGTTAACGAACTTGATCTATATTTTCCACAAAGTTTTAAATATCGGCGGAAAGAAAAATTATATACAACTAAACTTGTATCAAATGCCATTGCCTATAAATTTTGGCTTATGAATTCTTTCTCTATCGCCTATATTAACCAAGAAATGTGCATATTTTAGTTTCCAGCCTTCATTTTACACCAATTTTTCCAATACGATTTTTAATTAAATATTCCCTGTTCAACTGGATAAGAAAATGTCATATATGTAATAGCAAATATAATTTCTTACAGTTCTTACACATTCCTTCACGGAGAAAAAATGTCAGTCGATAAAATATTGCTATAATAAATCACTTTTTACTAATCTAAGAACAGAAAATATGCAATTGAGGTCAAGAGGATATGAATTTAGCAGTATTTTGCCGAAATAACCCAAAGCGTTTCCATGAAACTGACCTGAATTGTGAATTCTCGTAAGGCGTTAACACCAATTTATAGATATATACATGTAATCGGAATTGACGGTAGCCAAGTACTTTCAGTTTGTTCTTGGCTTCAGTGTCTATCGGAGATAGTTTCGTGAAGGGAATCGTGAAGGTATGATTCGATAAAAGTATAGTCTGTAGTTAAGATAATGCAATGGAGATGCAGGTATCCAATGGTATGGCAATACATGTTCAGCTACCTGTAGGCATGGCATAGGCATGATACCTCTGCATGTCTGTAGGTATGACAACATAGATATCAGTAGTAACAAACTATATATGTCAGCCAAGACATCCGTAAGAACAACGGACGGACAGAAATATTTAGGTATGACAACCTCTATAGGTCTGTAGGTATGACAACGTAGGTATCAGTAGTTATAACGAACTATATACTGTAGGTGGGGTAACCTAGACATTAGTAAGCATGACAACTTAAATATTTCTATAGGTACGACAACCTCTATAGGTCTGTAGGTATGACAACGTAGGTATCAGTAGATATAACAAACTATATACAGTAGGTGGGGTAACCTAGACATTAGTAAGCATGACAACCTAAATATTTCTATAGGTACGACAACCTCTATAGGTACCTAGGTATGGCAACATAGATATCAGTAGTTATAACCAACTATATACCCTAGGTGTGGTCACCTAGACATCTGTACGAATGACAACCTCTATAGGTCTGTAGGTATGACAACGTAGATATCAGTAGTTTTAACCAACTATATACTGTAGGTGTGGTAACCTAGACATCAGTAGGCATTACAACCTCTATAGGTACCTAGGTATGGCAACATAGATATCAGTAGTTATAACAAACTATATACTGTAGGTGGGGTAACCTAGACATCTGTAGGCATTACAACCTCTATAGGTACCTAGCTATGGCAACATAGATATCAGTACTTATAACAAATTATATACCCTAGGTGTGGTAACCTAGACATCTGTACGAATTACAACCTCTATAGGTACCTAGGTATGGCAACATAGATATCAGTAGTTATAACCAACTATATACTGTAGGTGTGGTAACCTAGACATCTGTAGGCATTACAACCTCTATAGGTACCTAGGTATGGCAACATATATATCAGTAGTTATAACCAACTATATACTGTAGGTGTGGTAACCTAGACATCAGTAGGTATGACAACCTCTATAGGTACCTAGGTATGGCAACATAGATATCAGTAGTTATAACCAACTATATACTGTAGGTGTAGGTAACCTACGTAAACAACAACTTATACTCAATTACAGCCTCACACATGTAAACGTCGACGTAGCCCTATATACAGACGTACCTACGGAAATAACAACTTATACTCAATTACAGCCTCACACATGTAAACGTCGACGTAGCCCTGTATACAGACGTACCTACGGAAATAACAACTTATACTCAATTACAGCCTTACACATGTAAACGTCGATGTAGCCCTGTATACAGTCGTATCTACGTAAACAACAACTTATACTCAATTACAGCCTTACACATGTAAACGTCGATGTAGCCCTGTATACAGTCGTATCTACGTAAACAACAACTTATACTCAATTACAGCCTTACACATGTAAACTTCGACGTAGCCCTGTATACAGACGTACCTACGTAAACAACAACTTATACTCAATTACAGCCTTACACATGTAAACGTCGATGTAGCCCTGTATACAGTCGTACCTACGTAAACAACAACTTATACTCAATTACAGCCTTACACATGTAAACGTCGACGTAGCCCTGTATACAGACGTACCTACGTAAACAACAACTTATACTCAATTACAGCCTTACACATGTAAACGTCGACGTAGCCCTGTATACAGACGTACCTACGGAAATAAGAACTTATACTCAATTACAGTAATACTCATGTAAACATCGACATATACCCAAACACAGGTGTATCTACGTAAACAACTTATACTCAATTTCAGGCATACCCATGAGAGCGTCGATATATCACCATATTCAGTCGTACCTACGTAAACAACAACTTATACTCAATTACAGCAATGGTCGTGTAAAGATCAACATATACTCGAACACAGGCGTATTCACGTAACCTGCTTATCATAAATTCCAGCCATACTCATGTCAACGTCGATGTATCACCATATATAGACGTACCTACATAGACAACGACTTTGGTCAATTACAGCAACAGTCCTGTAAACATCGACTAACCCCCATATAGAGACATACCTACGTAAACAACATATATTCCATTCCAGCCTTAAGCATGCAAACGTCAATGTATACCGGCGCACCTACTTAAACAACAACTTACACTCGATTCCAGACATACTCATGTAAACGAGAACTTACGCAAATGCAGTCATACACGTGTGGATATCGAATTATGCTCATAGAGTGAGTGACATATACGACCATAAAAAAAAAACCGACCTAAGAAATTTACCACACAAGTACTTAAGGCTAATAAAAAAAAATTCATCGAGTATTTAGTAAGTGGTCCGTTAAAATAAGAGCAGGATGGGGGGCGGTGCGCGTTGAAGCGCGCAATCTCCCACTCATAATTAAGTATAATAATAGGCCAGAGCGGGGTACTTTAATTAACTACAATTACTTTCACTAATTGGCCCGCCCTCACTTTCACTCCAATTTCTTCGCTGCTCTCCCATAAAATGTAGAAGAAATGGAAAGTAGAGAATGTCCTCATTAAGAAAGGTTCAGTTGGCCGCCATTGAAAGCGAGCCTTGATTATCTCACAATTACCAAGCGGGAATAGTTAATGTTTATTGCAGAATAATTAAAAAATATGTACCTAACTAAATGAACAATCCTTTCTCTTGGCAGGTTCCAAAGATGTCTTGTATATTCTTCGAATTAACAAGCCCTAGAATGTTCACCATCTGATAAATAGCGCCTTTCCATACTGTAGAATGGTCGCCATGTCCTCCAGGATTTCTGGTTTACATTTCCTGCGCCGTGAATCTATGCTTATTTAGAAGTAGAAATTTCCAACTACAAGGAGAATTCAAAACACCGCAAAAAACTTTTATCAGTCATGAAGTTGTAAAGTATTGGTACTGTACAATTTTTGTCCTGTATATTTTTTCGTAGGTCATATCATAATAGATAAAAAAGCCCGTCACGCAGGGGCTGCGTAAACTAAGATGATTTCCCACGTGAAGCTATACAATAGAGAAGCCATACGAGAGCCGAACAGTTACGGCAAAGGGCCTAACTAGCTTTTGGTGGGAAACTAGTCATCAGTTATCGGCCCACAATTAATAAAAATGCAAATATCTCGGTTAATATTCAAGATAGAGAATAAATGTATAAAACAATATTTATAGTTTATTTAATTTGCAATAAGATCGGCTCTACACAACTTTTTTATCCGACTTATGGTAACGGAGATATTTTGAATTTTCGAAAATCCCCCCCTCCCACTGGTCCGATTTCAGCCATTAACGAACTTGATCTGTCTATTTCCATAAAACGTCTAAATATCGAGTTAGGTAACGATCAAACAAAAATTGCTACCGCTAGAGCGGTAACAGACAAATATATATATATATATATATATATATATATATATATATATATATATATATATATATATATATATATAATTTTGAATGGACCTCATTTTCATCATCTACTAGATAGGATCGATGGACATTTGAAGAAATTTTTCGAAAATCACGCCATGAGTACGACCTCAATATCTGATTTCCCTTAAGGGAAAGCTGCTAAAATGTGTGTAATAAATTCAGTTGAGAAATCTGTTAAGTTAACGCACACCCCTTATTTTCCCTTAAAATATCTAAGTTACTAAATATGTCAAGACCAACTAACATTCCTGTTTAGATAGACTTCTCTTACAGAAGGAGGAATAGGCAAAATATGATCGGATGAAATCATTAGCATATCATATTCCAGGGAAATCTGCTTTGTTACGCACCATCTGCGTGACGGACGTTCGTTGTCTTAACTAGATAATTTTAATCGCGATAAAAAGAACATTAAAGAAATCAAGAAATCAGCTATTGTGTTTATACTCATGACGCCATTTTCCAAAAATGTCTTCAAACGTCCATCGATCATACGTAGTCCATTCAAAATTATACATATATTTGTTTACCCAACGGACGAAATTATTGTCTTATCGTTGCCAAACTCGATATATAACTGTTTCATACCATACTTAAGATCAAGTTCGTTAAAGGCTAAAAGTCCGTCACGCAGGGGCTGCGTAAACTAAGCAGATTTCCCACGTTTTACAATAGAGAAATTTCACGAGAACCGAGCAGTTAAGGAGAAGTTAATATTCAAGATAGAGAATAAAAGTATATAACAATATTTACGTTAAATTTAATTTGTAATAAGATTGATTCTGTACAATTTTTAGATCCGACGAATAGTAACGAAGATATTTCGAATTTTCGAAAATCCTGCTCTCTAACCCCCCCCCTCCCCGTGCTCTGATTTCAGCCGTTAACGAACTTGATCTTTAGTTTTACATATAACGTTTGAATATCGAGTTTGGTAATGATCAAACAAAAATTGCGACCACTAGAGCGGTAACAGACACACAAACATATTTATATGTGTGTGTATATATATATATATATATATATATATATATATAAACCCTCATTTTCGTCATCTACTAGGTAGGATCGATGGACATTTAAAGAAAAATTTCAAAAATTCCGTCATGAGTACAACCTCAATAGCTGATTTCCCTTCAGGGAAATGTGCTAAAATCGAACGGAGGGAGGGCGGTTCAGAGGGGAAAAATTCTTGAAATTCGAAATTCCTCCGTTATTACACGGATCAGAAATGTTTACATGACTAATCTTATTGTAAATTTAATTTTCTACAAATGTTATGTACATATTTTTTCTAAGATTAATACTAACCGAGATATTTGGGATTTTTAGTTTTCAGCATTCAGTAAACCCCACACCTGCTCATGTCGCAGAAACAATACTCTTTTATATAATGAAACACTTTATTTGAAGCTTAAATATCAAATATTTTCAGCACTTGGGAAATCTGCTTAGTTTACGCAGCCCCTGCGTGCCGGAATTTTTGTTTTTAGGACATTCAATCACTATGAATAAAACTATTGGAGTTTACGATTCCCCTTCAGGCTTCGAGACGATTGTTGGTAGTTGCAGAGAACCAGCTGATTACGAGCGGTGACAGCTGATAAGAGCGTAACCCGATAACAGCTGTTGTGAATCACGTATTCTTCTATTATTCAACCCAAGGATAAGTCATGGTCTTTTTTTTTTGTAAATACATTTCCATTTAAATAAGCCCTAATCATTTATCATTGACTGCAAGCGTTTATCTCGAGCTGCAAACTGCATTTTGGTCACATGCAGAGCAATGGTAACAAAATATTGTTGTTACCAGTTCAAAAAAGTCCGTCACGCAGGGGCTGCGTAAACTAAGCAGATTTCCCACGTGAAGTTTTACAATAGAGAAATCCGCCTAATAACAACTGTAGTAGTAAGAAACCTCTAAACCTAAAACATTATTTAGGGCGTAATAACCCAGTAGTTTCTAGCCCCAAAAAACAGTTGGCCTAACCTCTAAACCTATTCACGAGGGACGAATAGTTGAGGAAACGTCCGCCAGAGCTCTCGGCGGAAAGTCCGAACATAGCCTACTGGTGACCACACGCAGAATACAAATGCAAATATCTCGGTTAATATTCAAGATACAGAATAAATGTATAGAACAATATTTATAGTAAATTCAATTTGCAATAAGATTTATTCTATACAATTTTCGATCCTACGCATAATAACGGAGATATTTTGAATTTTCAAAAATCCCCCCCTCTAAACCCCCCCCCCCTCCCACTGGTCCGATTTCAGCCATTAACGAACTTGATCTTTCTTTTTACATAAAACGATTAAATTCCGAGTTTGGTAACGATCAAACAAAAATTGCGACCGCTAGAGCGTTAACAGACAAATATATATATATATATATATATATATATATATATATATATATATATATATATATATATATATATAATTTTGAACGGACCTCATTTTCGTCATCTCCTGGGTAGGATCGATGGACAATTGAAGAAATTTTTCGAAAATCGCGTCATGAGTACGACCTCAATAGCTGATTTCCCTTAAGGGAAATCTGCTAAAACATTTTTAACAGATGTTCTTTTCTCGTATGTTAAAGATAAATAAAGTTTACTGACAAACAAATCAGGTTAATATGTGATGACATTTTTATAGTCGAGAGAAACACAGGAACTTGCACAATCCAAGTTATCCCTCCTGAATGTACTTCCCTATGCCAGCGTGTAACTATATTTCTATCGTCAAGTTAAAAATTCAAGCGTCTTCAAAACTGTTCGTATTTGATTAAAGAGAATCGCTAAATATCATCTGGAGATGATTGTCTTAAAAACCATTCT
>CM032228.1:254135000-254200000 GCA_019009955.1 Riptortus pedestris
CTTGGTAACATCTAAACTATCTTCGGGACCAAGGAATTTCGGGCGGGCCTTAAATAGAATTGGAATCAAGGAATCTTGTGTACACCTAATGTAAGCTGAGTACGAGTGAATCTTGGTAACATCTAAACTATCTTCGGGACCAAGGAATTTCGGGCGGGCCTTAAATAGAATTGGAATCAAGGAATCTTGTGTACACCTAATGTAAGCTGAGTACGAGTGAATCTTGGTAACATCTAAACTATCTTCGGGACCAAGGAATTTTGGACAGGACTTAAATAGGAATCAAGGAATCTTGCGTACACCTAATGTAAGCTTAGTACGAGTGAATCTTGGTAACATCTAAAATGTGTTCGGGACCAAGGAATTTCGGGCAGGCCTTAAATAGAATTGGAATCAGACATCTTGCTTACTGCTAATGTAAGCTGAGTACGAGTGAATCTTGGTAACATATAAAATATCTTCAGGACCAAGGAATTCTGGGCAGGCCTTAAATAGAAGTGGAATCTTAATGTAAGCTGAGTAGTATGAGTCAATCTTGGTCACGTCCAATCTATCTTGGTAACTTCTGTTGTTTGTTTTCGAGTTCCATTTCTGTTTTTTGTTTTTGTGTTCTTTTTCTGTTTTTGTTCCATTTCTGTTTTTCGTGTCAGTTCTGTTTTCTGTTCCAATTTTGTTTTCTATTTCTGTTGTGTCTTCCACTTCTGTTTTTCATTTTCAATTTCTGTTATGTTGCTTTATTTTCGTTTAAATTAATTCTGTTTCGTTTTTTAATTTTATACTGTTTTTCCCCCTCTGAGCATCATCGCCACAGCGGCGAAGCTCCAAATATATAAATAAATTTAAAAAGTCCATTATATAAAAGGTAGTACCTAAGAGAGGCCGAAAATGGCACAGCTTCTTTTTGAGAGACTATAATATCAAAGTATTGGACTGTCAACGGAGGAAGTGCATGGCTGTTTCTGGCTAACAGCTTCCCAAGCTCTGACAACAGTCAGGAGTTGAGCAAGGCCCAGATAGAACCACCGCCGGCGATTCAGGAAATCTGCTAAAGGAAACACGGAGAATGAAGGAGCTGGAAAGGAAACGAGGCCAATAAATATGTGAGCGGATAGAACAGTATAGTCATAGGTGACGTCAGAGCTGTGAAAAGTAAAATCCTCCTTGGTGAGATAGAGCATAGCTGGCTGGAAAGAGAGAGAGAGAAAGTAAGAGCCTTTCTCCAGTAGTGGCAGCGAGGGAGGGACCCACGTGCCTTGGGCCGATGACCTCACTCTACTGGGGGGATCAAACTCCCCCTCACTCGCCCCCAAATTCACAATATAACCCCCCCCCCTCACTCAATCATCGGATAATCTTCTTCTCGCTACATATATACAATGCTCGGTGAGCCTAAGGGAAATCCGCTAAAATCTATCAAACGTTTACTGTAAATAATTAATTTATTTTAAACGCAACTAAGCCATTTAACTTATTTAATAAAAATAGATCAAATTAATAATGAATATAATTTTAAAAGGAGGTAATTGGCCAGAACCACCTCATATTATATTTAACAAATATAATGAAGTACTTATAAAGTTTATCAAAAGTATAGATATGGATGTAGCAAAAATACATTGGAATGTAAAGTTGATTGAGAGGAATGGGAATTCAATATATTTACCTTACATAGACTTGCAAATTAAACATCGGTTCAGTTTAACTTTGATTGTTTTGTTTTAATCTTATTTTATTTACTTATCTGTTTCATTTCATTTATTAATTTTATTTGTAATTATTTTACTTATTTTAATATTTTATTTTCCTATTATTATTTTTTTATATTATATTTGAGTATATAGTTGATTAACGAACGTGTATATATTGTAAAACGTCCGTCACGCAGGGGCTGCGTAAACTAAGCAGATTTCCCACGTGAAGTTTTACAATAGCGAAATCTGTCTAATAACAACTGTAGTAGTAAGAAAACTCTAAACCTATTCACGAGGGACGAATAGTTACGAAAACGGCCGCCAGAGCTCACGGCGGAAAGTCCGAACACAGCCACTGCTGCCTAGCACATGCAGAATACAAATGCAAATATCTCGGTTAATATTATAAATAGAGAATAAATGTATATAACAATATTTATAGTAAATTTAATTTGCAATAAGATTGGTTCTATACAATTTTTCGATGCATAATAACGGAGATATTTTGATTTTTCGAAAATCCCCCCTCTAAACACACCCCTCCCTCTAGTCCGATTTCAGCCATCAACGAACTTGATCTGTCTTTTTACATAAAACGGTTAAATATCGGGTTTCGTAACGATCAAACAAAAATTACGACCGCTAGAGCTTTAACAGACAAATATATATATATATATATATATATATATATATATATATATATATATATATATATATATATAATTTTGAACGGACCTCATTTTCGTCATCTCCTGGGTAGGATCGATGGACATTTGAAGAAAAATTTCAAAAATCTCGCCTTGAGCACGACCTCAATAGCTGATTCCCTTAAAGGAAATCTGCTAAAAGGCGAGATATTAAAACTTGTAAAACACATTCAACTTTAGCAGATTTCCCTTGGGGAAATCAGCTATTGAGGTTGTACTCATGACGCGATTTTCGAAAAATGTCCTCAAATGTCCATTGATCCTACTCAGGCGATGAAGAAAATGAGGGCCGGTCAAGTTCATGGGAGGAGGGGTGAGAGGATATAGAGGCTAAATTCGAAATATCTCCATTATTTAAAGTCGGATCGAAAAATGTATATAATTTGTTATATATATATATATATATAGTTTATTCTACATGACCCATGCAAGTTAGCATATCATATTCATTTGTAGTATACTATATAAAGTTTATATATAAATTATTTCAAGATTACAAGTTATATATAACAAATGACAATAATAATGTTAAATAAAAATAAAACATATAAAGAGAAAATTATTAGTCTAAAAAAAAATCATTGAGTATTCGTAAATATTTTAAGTATAGTTGTTGTATCACCTGTACGAGTATATATATAGTAAGGATATATACACTCACTTCTTCATTTTTAAGAACTGCTCCAAGAAATCATACATCTAATATATTACCATGGCTATATCTTTTTAAAATATCGCATGACCATTCATTTCTACTGCTTCAATTTCAGATAAAGTAAATCAGTACGCTTGCAACTTATCCCTACTGAGACAAATAAAAGAATTTTAAAGCACTATATATATATATATATATATATATATATATATATATATATATATATATATATATATTTTATTTTTTAAAGGACTCGTCATCAGTTTCTTTATTGTTTTAGAGCCCCGACTGGGCATTCACAGTGCTGTATTTAAAAGTATTCTCCATATCCAATATTAAAACGTATGATTATAAGCCTAAACAAATGTGGTCATTCATCAAATAACCTCATTGGTTAAGACTAATAATCATAAGATTTTAATTTCTCTGCAAAGTTTTTGTATGGACTTAGAAGAATAATTTTAAACTCAGTATTGTAAATACCCAGGAGTGCAAAACGTTTGCCCTGAAACAATAAAGAGTGTTGCTGAGATCTAAAGGTCTTTCTTTTGGCGCCATACATCAATACGTTTAGTCCTTAAATAAATGTATCATTGTCAAAATAAATGCCTGAACAGACAGTTTTTTTAATTCCTCAAAATCACAGGGTTATTTAAATATATATATATTTAGAGAGATCTTCTAACAAAAGTTAAATTACTATTATTATTAGCATCCATTTTTTGCTACTAAGGCTAATTGGGACGGGTTATATCCAGGTTACCACCCTTTTCTAGCCAGGGTAGGACTAAAATTTTATTTAACGAGTTGCTCACTAAATTAATTCCTATTACCTTAGTTTACTTAGCTAACCTGAGCCACTATTCAATTATTAAGATTACTTGCATAACTCTACATGTTTGAGAACTTTAACATAAAACCTGACTATAAATCTTAATTAATATATTCAATCCTCGCCTGGGCAATAGTAATTTATTTAGAGACAAAAATCAGGAATGTTTTCTAATAACTTACTAAAGAAACATTCTTTCTTGTAACTTTTCCTCTAGTCATTATTGGCTTTTATAATACCTCATTTGCACAAAATTCTCTCACTTAGTGCTTCCATTAAACTATAGCTTCTTGGTCTGTTCCAATTTCCTAAAGGCTAAATTTCATGGTTAATTTATTTTGATAATATGGCTAATCGGGACGGGTTATCTACAGGTTGCCACCCTTTTCTAGCCAGGGTGGGACAAAGGATTCTATTTAATGAATTCCGTCACTAAATAAATTCCTATTGTCCAGGTGGGAATCAAACTTGCAACTCTAGTATTACCATGTGAGATTAAGGCCAATGCTTTAACTTTACGTGAACAACTACTAGCCAATTTATAGATGATGTTTTTAAGTATTTAAGAAATAATGGATAATTTGATGAAATATAAAAGCTATTATTTACCATTATGAAAGTTATATATACCAAGAACTGTACGTGGAATATAAGTTTTGCCTCCTTCCAGTTTAACTATTTATAGTTTTTCTTTCCCTCGTGTTGTAAATATACTAACAATTTATATTTAGTTTTGTCCATTCTATTTATTTTGTACATTTGCAAATCTTAGCTTTGTAAACATTTTAATATTTATTTAGTTTTGTCAAATTTTATCAAACATGTTAAAAGATGAATCGCCATTGTAGCGGCCCCTCAAATAAATAATAATATAGCCTTTGACTCAAATGGCTAACCTGGTCCCCACAAAAAAAGTTAAATTAAGCCTATGCTTAGAAAGAATTGTGGACTAAGTTAGCAAATGATAAGGACAGAACCTACCTGCAGTTTGTGATGTTGAAGGGAGTTCTTCTGGAGGTGGCGTAGGTTCTTTTAGTTTTTTCGGTCGTTCCTGAAAGTTCACAGAGCTACACTGTTAAGTTTTTCACTGAGTTAAAGTGGATTGAAAAACATAAATATAAAAATAAAAAAAAGAGAGAGAAAAAAAAGGAAATAATTTCTTTCGGAGGTACCTTTCTGACAGTCTGTTCCTTGAGCTTAATACCGGTTTCGGTCATGATGATTTTGGTCAGATTGTCAAATACAGGGGCGTTAGGGTCGGGCAAAGGGACAGAATTGGAATAGAGAGCTGCCAAAGGGTCGAAATTCTTCGAGAGAGGGTTAAGCCTGTCATCCTCCTCTTCCGACATATTCAGATTCTGAAAGCACTGACGGCACAAGTAGAAAGGCACACAAGGCTCTATATCTAACTTAAAAGCTAAATCAAAATCCCTAACTCATGTGTACACCATGTTTACATGTTGTAGTAACCTGTTTCGGTGCAACCTCCCGTAATAGCGAAGCTCTAATAGTTCTCACTTTTGCCGCTAGGGTCGCTAGCGATCAAGCAATCAACAGGTTGTCATATCAGACCTCACATTTAAATTAATATTCTTTATATGCAAAACCACATTTAACAGCTAAAAAACTCTTTTTATAATCATATTTATTTATTTTCAATAAAACCCCTACGTCTATAATGTGTATATGTATTTAGAAATTTATATCATACTAGTGAGTCTATTAACTCCAAAATTTATCCTCCAAACTTACACCAATACATCACTAAAATTATTAATTGAAACAAAAAAACTAATTGACCCATTTAGAATACATTATTAGACTAAAAAATAAACATTATTTTACAAATTTGAAACAGTAAAATCACACATAGGACTCAAAAGTAAGGAAATTCCAGATTTGTTGGCAAACCCAGTTTCGCACCCCCCCCCCCCAATAATTTCATATACAAGAATAATAAAATTAA
Source organism: Riptortus pedestris (assembly GCA_019009955.1). Lineage (NCBI taxonomy): Eukaryota > Metazoa > Arthropoda > Insecta > Hemiptera > Alydidae > Riptortus > Riptortus pedestris. Next base: position 254,140,852 of record CM032228.1, read on the forward strand.
TAGTAGAAGAAAAAAAATAACAAATAGTCTGTAAGATAATTATGTCGATACATTCAAATGTTTAGTACAATATAAATTTGTTTTTTTGAGACATATATAACTTGCACGATTACTTAGTAGTGACCCTAGAGGAGTTATCCTTTTCTCTAGTTCTGCTTCAGCATTGTGAGGCAGTTGAGTAGCTTCTTGAATAAAAAGAAGAATGCCATTAAGATAACGGTAGTGAATATACAAAAGTCCGTCACACAGGGACTGCGTACATTAAGCAGATTTCCAACGTGAAGGTTTACAATAGATAAATATACATACTGGTAACACTACTGTGAATGTTAAGTGAATAAATACAAACAGTAATGAGAAATCTTTCAGTCAATTTGCAATACAAGTTAATAATATATACAATAGAAAGTGTCTGAATTGCAATTAAATAGGGCAGTCAACTTCACAGCGCTGAATAGATAGCGTTATTCTAGGCCGGAAAGATGAACGATTAATGAAATATATATGAATATAAAATATTAATTTTATTGAAAACTATTTGATATAGCTAGTGGAGTAATTTAAAATGAATCAGAATAATTTTTATCTCAAATAATCAGATTTTAGTAATTCAAGAACAAAAGAAGGGGAGGTAAACAGAACGTATTTGTCTGTATCTTGTATAATAAAGACTTGTTGAAAACAATATTTGGTATTTAACCTTGTATTGAAGTGGTTCATGAAATAACAGCTTATTGTTAATATGACATGAGTAGAAGTGGTGGTTTGCAGAAGGCTCAAAACTGATAAATGCAAATATCACTGTTAATATTCAATATAGATAGTAAATTTACATAACAATATTTATAGTAAAGTTAATTTACAATAAGATTGTTTATATACAATTTTTCAATCCGACGCATAGTAACAGAGATATTTCAAATTTCCAAAATTCGTCCCCTCTAAACACCCCCTCCCACTGGTCCGATTTCAGCCTTAAATGAACTTGATCTTTCTTTTTACATAAAATGACTAAATATTGTGTTTGGTAATGATTAAAGAATAATTGTGACCGCTAGAGCGGTAACAGGCAAATATATACAGATAGATAGATTTTATATATATATATATATATATATATATATATATATATATATATATATATATATATATACAGGATTGAAGGGACAGATTTCCGTACTCGTGATGGAGTACGACATCAATAGCTGATTTCCCTTAACCCTTTCCTATAGTGGTTTTGCGCAAGGAAAGGGTTTAGGGGAATCTGCTAAAAGCTAATAGACTTTCAAACAATATAAAGTTGGTTTCACTATAATTAAGTAATTGTATTGCACCCTGTTGCCTGTTACGATATTATTCACAGACTAGGATTAGCAATTAGTCATGAAAAATGTAGACAGCATTTTTTTGAATTCTAATATTTATTTTTTTATTATTTCAGACTGTTAAAGAACAGCGAGGTTCATGTTTTGGCGCAAGTTGATAAAACAACGAGATAAATCGAGGTAAGTATATTATGAACAACTGTATTATTATTTATCTATCAATATGATGTTATATATTCATTAAATTGTAGTATTTAAACACATTAGTTGCACATGATTTACTGTATACACATGTCGGGTGGTGCACTGCAACTTCTCTTGTGCATTATCAAGGAAGACTTAGAAAAAAAGGACTCTGACAGAGTAAAGTTTTCCACTTTTAGTCAGATACATCAACTTATTTATGGTTATAATAAATACTTACAACACAGAATTAATTTTGAGAAAACAAGATTGATCAACCAAGTAAGACTAGAAAGGGGTGGCTATGTGACAAGGCTAAAATATAAAAAAAAGTTCCGATCGAAGTGAGCGATACGACAGCGGTATACAAAGTTTGCCATGAAAGCCTAGAACACTTGACGTGCTTATGTCGACGATAGCAAGCTGTGAGGAAAGAGTTCAACATCTCTTCAGAAGGAAGCGTTGCTGACTTCCTCCAGATCACATCCCTCGACAAACTAAATAATATCTGCAACTACATTCATGGAGCAATAACACTAAACCTTGCAGAGATTACTGGGAGCGAACACAAAGAAACACGATAACAAGGATGTAATTGCCCATTTCAACTCTTCACTAAATTCTTATTCATATAAAATTCATGTATATATAAATATATCGTATTATAAATATATATGTATTATTCTTATTATTTTTTATTATATTTTGTTTTAAAATATTGCACTCTGTTAGACAAATAAGTCAAATAAATCATTATTCAAATCTCTTCTACATACATGTGCCACAGTCCAATTCAAAAGTCATTTTTTTATTCATATATTTTTGTTTCATTATGCTTCGATATGTCCATTGAAGAAGTTACAACGTAAATGAATGAAACAATCTAAAGTTTTGAGATTAACAGTGAATTCATTCATTGCATCAGATTTGTAAATGACATTGTACTAGTGGCACAAGTAGAGATGAATAGAATGCTGCAAGTCCTAAACGAAACCCTAGATCACTTTAAACTCAAGATATAACAAAATTTCTGTTAGTAGAGAAGGAACAAAGCTAATGAAATATAAATATTAGAACTGGGAACATTATGCTTGAAAAAGTGAAAGAGTTTGGTTAGTTAGTGAGCATCATCATTGAAGACAATGAATGTAGAGCTGGAGTCAATAGCAGAAGAGCACTTGCTAAACATGCCTTCCGAAGCAAATGGTGGATTTTAACTAATAAACTTATATGGATACCAAAAAAAATGTTTCCAAGGTTTTTTATGGAGTGTACTGCTTTACAGGAGCAAAAGTTGTTCTCTCCTCAAAAGAGAATATAATAATAGATCTAGTGCAGAATCCCCAAAACAAATTGGACTAAAAAAAGCCTAGTGCAGAAGCTCTAAATGAGGCAAGCGAAACCAAAAGTCTTATAGAGGCTACAGAAAAAAGGAGGATATAACTTCTTGAGCATATCATAAGGCACAACGACTTCATCACAAATACATTTGAAGATAAAGTACTTGTGCATAGGGGAAGAGGAAGGCCTAGAAAATACTATTTTGGTGACATCAAATATCTTATGGATTTGGGTGGATATAATAATATGAAAAGAGCAGCTTCTGTAAGAAGTCAATGGTTCCAACTGCGGCATAACCTCTGGATCACGATGATTATAATAAAACTTTGATTCCTTTTTTTATTTTCTTAATTTTTATCACTCTTTATTATGAAATTAATTAAGAGGAATTCTCTCAGAGCCAAGCACAATGTAAAATCAATGATGATGCTTAGTAAGGTTGAAGGTTAGCACAGTACGACATTATGTACTAAACTGATTTAATTCAACACACAGATATTATTTTAATGGGAAGATAGCATTTATATCAAACTAGCCGTGTTACAGTTATTGACAAATTGAAATAGAAATGGCTTCCTGTGCAAATATAAAGATTGGATAAACAAAATTATCCCGTCACATATTTTTTATTCTATAATTTAATTATTATAAATTTAACATATTTTATGTATCTGGTTTGAAGATTATGCTTTTATTTAAAACTCTGGAATGTTTAATATAAGGAAGATTTTAATTATTGGCTTGTTTAGCTGAATCTGGATATTGTACGCAGAAGGCAGTATTTGTATTTCAATTTAAAGCAATCTTTAAAGTAAATTAAAAAATGATAAGAGGTATAATACTAGATTTGTTTAAATATTTTATCTTATTAATTAATTCATTAAATAACGTCCTGAAATCCCACCCTGGCTAGAAAAGGGTGGTAACCTGTAGATAACCCGTCCCGATTAGCCTGAGTTGCAAAAAGTGGATGTTAATAAATAATAATAATAATATTAATTAATTATTTTTGTCATATGCAATGATAATTATTAGGAATATAACATATGGAAATGAGCTTTAGTTTAAATTATTATTACAAATGCACTGTAGCATGAACAGATAAGGAGCTGGCATTCGTTTGTTTTATCCGAGATATGAACATTTAGACAAATTTATTATTAGAATTGCTGATATCCGGAAATTAATTAAAGTAATAATGGTTTCCCAATGAAATGTAAATATTGGATTATGCAAGCACTAAATAAACAAATTAGTCAAAGTTTATAGTTTTCATGAAGCCGTGGAGTGTCTATTTTTTATCATTTGACAAATTTATTATCATTCTTGGGGTCCATTATTCTAAATGTTCTATATATATATATATATGTGCCAATGCTCTAGCAGTTACAATTTTTGTTTAATCTTTACAAAATTTGATATTTAATTGTTTTATTTAAAAAGGAAGATCAAGTTCGTTAATGACTGAAATCAGACCAGTGGGAGGGGGAGTTTTCGAAATATCTCCGATACGTCGGGTTAAAAAATTGTAGAGAACCAATCTTATTGCAGATTAAATTTACTATAAATATGGTCATATGCATTTATTCTCTATTTTCAATATAAACTGAGATATTCGCATTTTTCTGTTTACAGCACTCACCAAACTCCCACTTCTACTAATGTTAGATAAATAATACTTGGTTATGTAATAAACCACATTATTTGAAGCTTAAATACCAATTATTCTTATCAAGAGACCTTCATTATACGAGAAACATGTAAAAATGTTCTGGTTACCTTCCCCCCCCCCTTGGTCTTAAGTTTTTGCACTACTTAAACTTGTTTGATTGAGAAGAAAATTATTCTGATTCATTATAAATTACAGTACTAGATATAGTAAATAGTTTTCAATCAAATTAATATGTTATATTCTGATATATTTCAGTAATTGTTTTTCTTTCCGGTGAGAGTAGAGTTGGGAGACCTGTTTGTATACATTTCCCGCATGGAGGGGGATCTACTATTCATGGTGGTGTTGTATCAACACTGTGTAGATTTATCTATTATTAAACTTCACGAGGAAAATCTGCTTAGTTTATGCAGCCCCTGCATGACAGACTCTTATTTGTATAGATTACTTTACATATTCAAGTACACTTTAATTTTATTTTTATTTTATCAATATCACTATTAAAACATCATTTTTTTTTTGTTTGTAGGTGGTGGTACAAAGAAGAGTTAGGGTGGCGTTGGTGAGAGGGCCTGGAACGGCTGTCATGCCGTTTATAGAAGACGATCTACTCTGGTCGCCTCCTGAACCTGAAAATAAAATGGTTGACTTATCTCAGTGCCTTGTAATTACTTTTGTTATTTATAATTAATACAATTATAAATACTCGACATTTTAACAAATTGTCATTTACTTTTTGCTACAGAGGATCACACAAATGTTTTGTACATTACAATAAAATTGAAAAATAACAGTACTGATGAAAATACAAATCAATTCTGGGGCCGACAAAACATTTTTTGTGATCCTCTATAATAAGACTAATGAGAACAAATTACAGATTTTCAATATTTTCTTGCTCATGTGAGAATCAGAACTTAACAATTAGTGATAAAAAGAAGACCTTGATATATATATCTCTAACCTATGCCATAAGAATAATTGAATGGCTCACTAATCATCAATTTCAGTTGATCCTACGTCAACGTACATATATATACCATGTGAGCTAAGGCATTAGTCTTAATCTCACATGGTAAACCTAGAGTGGTAAGTTTGATTCCCACCTGGCCAATAGTAATTTATTTAGTGATGGACTCATTAAATAAAATCCTTAGTCCCACCCTGGCTAGAAAAGGGTGGTGACCTGCAGATAACCCGTCCCGATTAGCCAGAGTAGCAAAACATGGATGTTAATAAATAATAATAATAAGATTAACATATATATATATAGAAATTAAGTGTGTGTGTGTTGTGTGAGAGAGAAAGAAAGAGAGAGAGAGAGAGAGAGAGAGAGAGAGAGAGAGAGAGAGAGATTGTGTAAGAGAAGGAAAGAGGGAGTGCGAGTTAGAGAAAGAGCTTTCAGTGAACCCACATTTCTCGTACCGTATTAACAATATGAAAAGAAATCATGAAATTTTTCCTTTCCAAGCTATGTTCTATGTGGTGTAACCATTCAAAAATTTTTGTTTTAGACTCCATGATTTTTCATTGATATATACCATTCTCGATGTTTAACTGTTTCATCCAAAAATAAAAATCACATCTGTTGATGTACGAAATCAGACCACAAAGGGCTAGAGGACTTAAAGGCAGAGTAGAAACAAAAATTAATAGTATTTCCATTATTATATGTTGTATCATAAATAGTTATATAAACAATCTAATTCTAAATTTAATTTTATATAAATATTGTTAACAAGTTATTTTTGTTTTTGAGTATTGAGAAAATTATTTGTATTTTTCTGGTTCCATTGTTCAGTAACTCCCAATTCTACTCATCCAATTTTGATTTTGAGTAAGCTCAATGCATCTTGGCTTAAATTTCAAATCTATGGATACCATACAGTGAGATGAAATCATAGGTGCCTCAGTCCAGCAACTCAGAAACCTGATTAGTTTGCACATCACCTGAATGATGGGTTTTTTATATTCTATATCAATTTAATTTAAAATGCCTTTTTCATTCTATTTGTGTCTAATCCGTAGTATGAATTATTTGCAGGATGGTGGAGGAGGATTAGGCGAGCTCTCTCAAACAGATTTGAACGGGCTAGTGAGTGGAATAGACGAAGAGGAAGATTTATTTAAACAATTAGATTCTTCATTTGAATTGGAACAGTTTTTTGACTTTTATGAAGAAGGAAAGGTAAAAATGTATCTTTTATTCTTATTCTGGCTACAGCATCTTGAAGGCCATCTGCCAATTTTTGATATTTTTTTTTTCTTTTACACACAGTTGACAGATGTATTACTAAACGATAATAAACGGCTTGTGGGATTTATAATTCTTTTTTTAATTAAATTTTGTAATAAAGTTTGTAATTTTTGTAATTGTTTTGTTTTTAATGTTAATACAATTGATGATTTTAACCCTAATTATTAATTAAAACGTATATATTTCAAGTAATGTTTATTATTTTGAAATGGAGCAAGAGCATGATAAAATTTCAGTTTGAAAGACTTTTATACTTGAGTTTCACTCACACAGTATTTTCGATTGCTTGCCTAACATATAAATGGATACAATTAAGCAGACAACGATTAGCTTCTTTTTTTTATTTAATAATATTAATATATTTCACTTAATAGATGCTAATTTATTTTTTTGTGAAGCTCAATCTACGAAGCTAACCTTGTGTATTGGTTTTATAACCATAGTTTTGTCACAAATGTATTAGGAAAATGACGTAGAGCACATGAAAAAAAATTAAAGGGCCACTGTAGAAATAGTTTAGTTTGTCACTCACAATAAGATCTTAAGATTCGTACAAAAAGGTGAGGGAAGTTTTTAAAAGTAAGATATTAATTTGAGATATTTAATATCTTTTTTTTAATTTATTTTTTTGGAAAAGACAGACTCGAAATCTCTGGTGAAAGATTGTTTAATAAAGTAAAATTATTGCTATTGCATATTTAAGCAATTCTATGATTTTGAAAATTAAATGAATATAGTACTGGAAGCTCTTGAAATTCACAAGAGACCAAATACAATAAACGGTGTGGACAGTGTTATACTCTCCAAAATGTGGAATAAAAATTCCAAAACAGATGAGTTAATTGAGTTAGCTAACCAAATTAAAAACACTGTCTGACAAAGATGGACGCATTTCTTTTAAAAATTTGCAACACCAACAAAAATTCAAGCCGCTGGATAAATGGCCGAACTCTAAATGAAAATACTTCCCAGCAATGTAGCCTGAAAAATAGAAAAAATAATAATAAAATAAAAGTGGTCCTTTAACTTTTGTGTGTATTAAATGATTAGACTAAAATTATTATAAATATATGATTTATAATTACTTATTTCTTTTACTAACTTTTATTGCAGTTTGACGCCGTCGTTATTAATTCCCTATCAACATGCCTCCTCCTTCACACGGCTTATATACGCACAAATAAATAAAGAGATGTCATCAACATCAACTAACAAATATAATTCATCGAATCTGAATTTTACAATTTATAAAAGTATAGCCATAATTGAAGAGCAATCTTTTACAACTTACATCTGTTCTTATTCATAAGTAGATATCAATTTTTCAAATAAATGTTCTACTTTTTTTGCTTTAGGGGTAGCGAGTATTATTTTTTAAGCTGTATATTGTAAATATTGGTTAATGTACTACACTATTATTGTACTCTAAGCAACCTACAATGTGCTAGCTCATTCTTATAGCAGCAAAAAATACAGGTTGCAATCAGGAAGGTAAAATGGTTCAATTGGTGACTAAGAAATGGAACATTTTCCACTTTCAGATCAGAAAGAGTTTCTGCCTTCTGAAGATAAGGTCAAAGGCAAGGATAATAAATACAATGTTTATAGAATAAAATTTACCGCCTGTAATACACTTTTTATAGAAGAATTCATTTATTATTTTATAGAAGTCCAAATTTAATGTAACTAATAAATTTTGCCTAAATTTTGGCAAAGTTGACAACTTCACTTAATTATGGCTGTAAACCACACAGAAACACTATCAGATAATTGGTACCATTTTGTAACACTATTCAGTACAAACTATTTCATTTTTTGGATACTTCACTTATTTTTTGAATTAACATTTCAATAAATAAGTACTGTGGAATTTAGTAGTCCAGTGCAATGAAATGGCATTCATCTAAAAAGGCAGATTTCTTTCTTTTTTTTTTTTTTTCATCTTTTATATGAAAACTGGACCAAAATTTCAGGAAGAAGTGTAAAGTTAGCCAATGTAAATGTAACATTAGACCAAAACTGTAAAAGCTCACCGAATATATTAATACAGATTTAATTTTAAGGAAATAACTTCAGCTGAAATTAGGGAACAACACAGAATAAGTATCGATCATAATTTAGCACAAAAAGTAATGAATTCCTTCTTTTTTAAAGGATAAGTAATTTTTTTTTAAAGAGTCGTTCCTTAATTAAAAAAGATATATCATCTTTAGAGATTTATATCTCGATTGAGGATTGGCTATTTGTCTCTCTTGCCAAGATTGATCTGCGTGAAGAGAACGCTCCATCGCTCGTTTGCACGAGATCAGTCTGAACATGTATTACTTTTGAATTATTAAAATTTCTCAAATTTTCAGGAAGAAAACAATAACAGCTTAATCGGTGGCGGAAATAAAAACCCAGCAACAGTCGCTTTATTACAAGAGCTACAGCGGAGTCAGGCAAACGCGAGGAAGTTGAATATAGCAGCAGCCAATCCCCTCCTAGCTGGTTTGTATCGTTCCATTATACCTACAGGCTTACGACTCATATTTATTTCTTTGAAATTGCAATACACTTTGAATAACTTAGTTCTGTTTTCTTTTTTTTTTTTAATGATTTGAAATAACTTTAACAGTATGCATCACTTTATTTATCGTTTATGATGAAATTCAACCAGTTTTCCTTTTAGTGGCTGAGGTTAGCCACCGTGTATGTTAAGGCACTAGTCTTAATGTACTAGGTATACCTGAAGCTGTGGGTTCGATTGGGCAATAGGACTTTTTTTAGTGGTAAACTCACTGAATAAAATCCTTGGAAAAGTGTGGTAACCTGTCCCAGTTAGCCTTAGCAGCATTAAGCGGATCTTAATAAAAAACAAAAGAAGAAGTAGCTCTTGTGGACACTCGTATGACAAAATTTCACAAAACATTTTCAGTAAATGATTCCTTAAAACAAGGTCAGCTTGAGTTTTAAAATTATGAATAGCTCACTGAATACTTAAGTTATGAAAAAATGCATAGAACATTTGTAAATCAGCTAATAGTTTAACCAGATTGATCCTAAAACAATCTGACTCATAATAACGGAAATATTTTGAATTCTCAAATGCCCCCCACCCCTCAGGTCGCCCCACTATTTCAGGTCTCACCTCAACTGTTTGTTTACTGAAATACTCAAATATTGAGTATGGTATAGATCAAGTAAACGTTTTTGTAACAGGAACATAAACCCTCAATTGATGGCGGCATCAAGCAAGGAATTTTCAAGTATCTCGTATAATACAGATCTCTTGTAAACAATAATTGGAATTTAGTCTTAGAATAAAGAGGTTCATGATATAACTGCTTGTTATTATGCCAGGAGTAGGAGTGATGGTTAAGTGAAAGCAGAAAACTCAAAAATCCAAATATCTCGGTTAATTTTCACGATAGGGAAAATGTGTATATAACAACATTTATATGCAATTTGATTTGCAACGAGATTATTTTATACAATTTTTCAATCCGACATTTAATAACGAAAATATTTCGAATTTAAGGTATTCTTTCTAAACCCCCTCTCCCCCATTCCGATTTCAGCCAATACCGAATTTGATCTTACTTTTATATAAAAAGTTTAAATATTGAGTTTGGGATCAGACCAAAATTGCGACTATAGAAATCTACTAAAACGTCTATCATTAAATTTGCTGAAATTTCTTATCTAGAATTTTTATAACATGTATTTGTGAACATCTCCATTTGATCGAAATGAGCTAGGCGGAAGGGAGGGTTTAAAGGGGGAGGAAATAAAAATTGTAAATTTCTCAGGATCTATTAGACTTACAAAAGATTTGTTTAGGACATTTTTTGTTAAAATTAAAAGATCTATAAATTATTTTCTAAGACGCTTTATGATCCGGTGCCAGAACAGAGATATCCCACATGGATTTAAAATTAATGATTTTAAGTGAAATCTACCAAAACATTTTCCTTATTTAATTTAATTGGAGTTAAACACACATTTTTTTTTTATTCGTTATAGTATATTATTTCTTAAAAGGATACTGGTTGAATTTTATCTACAACAATTAGTTTCCATTCACTATTCAAGGACAATTAAAATCAATATAGTATAAGCAATGAAAGAAACATTTTCATTTTTGTTTTCTTTGCACATAATACTTTTTCTTTGATGATTTTTTTTTTTTTTTTAAATTTCGACATAATAAAAACTAGAAAAGAAAAGCACACGATAGCATGCATGCTGTAATGTCTGAATAATAGTGCTTCTTTCATGTTTGAATAGTTGTCTTTAACAGGAGTTATGCGAATGCCAAGATTCAGGTACTGTTCAAATATTGGTTTAATTCGTTCTCCACTAGTTATTCATGTTGCATGAGCGCATAACGGACTAACAACAATATAAATAGTTACTCATCCATTCTGTTCCTCAAACTGTATAACGGAGCACATTTCTGGCATCAATTTATTTCCTGTAAAGTGAGGTGGGGTGGGTGAGTTTAGCCACTGGTTTACTGTAACTACTGGTTTAGTATAACCACTGGTTTAGTATATCTACTAGATCAGTGTAACCACTAATTTAGTGTTACCACTGGTTTAGTGTTACCACTGGTTTAGTATAACCAATGGTTTAGTGTTACCACTGGTTTAGTATAACCAATGGTTTAGTGTTACCACTGGTTTAGTATAACCAATGGTTTAGTGTTACCACTGGTTTAGTATAACCAATAGTTTAGTGTTACCACTGGTTTAGTATAACCAATGGTTTAGTGTTACCACTGGTTTAGTATAACCAATGGTTTAGTATTACAACTGATCTAGTATAACCGTGGCTTATCATGTATTAATTGCATTTCAAACACATCCCATGCGCTTGCTTATCTATATAAATTAAACAATACTCTTCGGTTTGTCTGATATTCTATTTACATTTGCTGGATATAAATTTATTTTAAGTGTCATTCCATTCTAACAACAATGGCATCAAAATTGAAAATCATGTCACCCAAAATCTGTCCACCCATTTCCAACTCATTTTATTAAAAATGGATAAGAAGATTTTAGCGAACTTTCTTAGTTTTCTCAAAACTTAACCAAGATACAACATAAGCTTATCAGAATTCGAATTCTCAACTATTTTGAGGGTATATCTCAACATCAAAACACATATAGTTCAATATTGGTCTTATCGAGAGAATGTAAAGAATAAAATGTTTTGAATTAAGTTATTGGTCCTAACGATATTTTGAAATTTTACTTCCAACTCCCGGTTGTCAAATTGAAAATCAGAAAATTTATATATATTTCACAGGGGAAAATGTTTTTAACGTATTTTATTTAAATTTATTACTACTTATATGAGTATGGGTTACTTTTATTAAATTTTTATTTTAACATTCTTTTTTATCTTCCTTAATATTGGTTATATCAGAAAAAATTAAAGAACAAACTGTGTTTAAAATATGTTTTTCAGTCCTATCATATTATTTAGATATATGAATTTCAAAATTTTTACTTCTGATTTTGGTGTCATTTTTACTGTAGGCAAACCCATCAATATCAGATGAAATAAATAGCTGATTATTTCCAATTTGTTGCTTCAACATGTTTCTTTTTTTTTATGTATATATTTTCTTTCCACTAACATAAGAAAGATTGTGTATTAAATAAATTAATCCATTTGAATCTAAACCTAAAGATAGGTTTTTCATTGAAGGGAAATTCAATGAAAATATATCCTCCAGTAGAAATGATGTTTTTTTTTCGGAATGTATCAAGAAAAGGTCAACCTTTCAGAAAATAATCAAAGTTTTTGTGCATTTTAAAGCAGTTATCTCCCATTCACGGCTTATTTAAACAATGATTTAACTGAGATGATGCACCTTCACCTTCCTATTTATGCAGATGTCACTCGAATATGTTTAGCCTGACAGTCCAAGAAGGGCCAAGGCCTGCCAAACAAATTTGGGGGAGGGTAAAAATGACAGTCTGTGCAACACTCCAACCTCAAAACCGAGTAACCGTGACCTAAATAAAATTTAGCGTGCGATCTCTTGAGTCCTGTGCACCTAGAACACTAATCCTAGTTAATCATCCACCACACGACTGCTACATTTCTTACTAACCACTGATAACCAGTAGTTTAAAAAGAGCTGGCCGAACAAGATAATTATTTTCTTTTTTATTATCAATAATGCTTTCTTGTGTAATATACATCACTAATATAATTACTTTTTAATTATAACTATAATAAATTAATTTATATTTATTATAAACTTGTCTTGAAAGTCCATTAATTGAGATGGAAAGTAGTCAACAGTGTGAAATGTTAAGAGGTTTCTTTTGCCTCCGAAAGGAAAAATGTGCTGCTCTTTAACGGTTCCCAAAATCTTTCTTAATATTCATTCTCTCCTCTTCACTATTGCTCGGTAAGAGCTAATTGTTAAGGCCTGTTGTCTTCAACGAAGACCCTTGAGTGTTTCTAATTTTTTTTTGTATTTTTAATTAGTGATCATTATTAATAGAGATTTTTACAACTGCCTTTTAAATTGGGGGAGGGGGTTAAAACTTTTTGGTCATAACCCCCACTCTAGAAGTATTTTGTTCAGTTATCGAGAATTTCCTATAAAAGTGTCTGAAATTGATGTAACTGTGCAGGTCCATGTTCCGAAATAAATTGTGCGAGTTTATAATTCTCGATTAGATTTTAATTGTGTGGTGGACACACACAGTTTGTCCAAGCATCTTTTAATGGCCTGTTTTTTTTCTGCTATATGTTTCTAGTAGGCGAGTGTCTTTCAGAGATACATTTTGAAATTTCATTACCAACGTTTTATTAACGGCGAGTTACACAACCTAAAAGCACCTTTCTCTTTTCGGACGTAAACTGTAAATACAAAAATTTTCTCAAAATTTACTCACAGAAATGTGCTCAATAAATAAATATGTACTAGTCTTACTAATCCTTTCTTTTTATTTCCTTATTTATGGAGTGTACTTTACGTTTGCAATTGAGGATATTTTTTTTATGAACAGAATTGATAAAATTTTAGTTTTCCAACAATATTAATTAAGTTTTTGTGCAGGTATTTTCTCGATCATTTTTTATACATTTTGATTTTTTTTAATTGTTGTTAAGTACTTTTTTAAAGTAATAACCTTTACTAGAAGATATCAAGACTGTTCCTATAAAAATTTCTATATGTATATCATCTATATATATGTGTGTTTGTGTATTTATTAATGGATATATTTGTATATATATAATTTCTTCAGTCATTCACCTTTTTCATTATAGTGCACTCATTGTACCCATTAATATTTGTAAATTACTTAAGCTTAAAATATCATTTTTTTTTTGAGAAATCATATTAGTAGGAGGATAGATTCTAATTCCTTTGCAAGGGCCAGCAATAAAACAGATTTTATATCGTCTGTTTGCAAAATGGCCTGCTAACCCAAAACTGATTGTGACTAAACTTTGCCTGCAATTAAGGTTGAGGGATTGTTGGGGAGAGCTCGGCAGTATCTCGGCTGTCTGGAGTTTTTGCAACTAATCTGATTATTCTTATGCATTAATCGATACCTCTGTTCATTGAAGGCTTAATAATCTTAAGCATGACAATTATAAATATTTTAATGTTCCAAACTCCAAATAATAGCTACAGTCAATAGGAAAAGTTAAAAAAAAAAAATAAAAAAAAAGAAGGGTAAAATATACATTTTTAAAATATTGACTTCTTCTTGTTGGAAATATTATGTTTCCCTATGCATGTATATATATATATATATATATATATATATATATATATATATATATATGCATGCACATGCACACATAGATTGTGACTCATATTTAGTTCACTCCCCACAAAATTTAGTATATTTTGGTAGTTTGTTGGGGTGAATGAAATAAGACAGCCTGCTCCCTGTATTGTTTGTGGATATTGTTACAGAAAAGTTGGCGGCTCCTGGACCCCCGACGCTGGATCAACCTTTCCCGAGGATTAAAACGGAACCAGACTCTAGACAAGGTTAGTTTTCTTTTTACTAACTTAAAAATTAAAGAGTTCATTTATTTTAAAGGGAATTATGACAGTGAGAAAATTGTGTTCCAATTCGTTTTTTTTCAAATTCCTTTTGTTGGTTAGAGTTTATTTAAATGCACTGTATATAATAATTTATCCTGGATGTTGGATATTTTTCAATTATGTTAGGCTAGTGTGTTGAGGAATTCGTCTTGTTATTTTGCTGTCAGTCTAATGAAGGTAGTAAAGATCAGATTGAGTTTAATCTTATGTAATGTGCTAGAATTTGGTAGGATTTATAGCAGCTATGAAGGTTTATTTGATGAAATAAACCTGTGAGGATATCATCATCAAAGCTCGCCATGCCTCCTGCCAAACTTAACTCCTTCCTTTCTGTTAGTAATTATCTTCAGTTCTCAGCTTTTAGAAATATGGAGTCCATCAAGCCGGGGCTGGATAAACTAACCAAAAATCCCTCCCGAGGTATTTGACACATCAATGATCTCATTTCCCATCTATTCTTTATTTCCCAAGTAGTAATTAGTCTTTGTAAACAGAAATTATAACGTTAGCTAGACATGAGATGTTTACTGTCAGATAGTCACAGTATAGCTAAAGTGTGTAGAATTGGGGGTTTACTGAAGGCTGAAATAAAAAAAGTCCGTCACAGAGGGGCTGTGTAAACTAAGCAGCTTTCCCTCGAGATGTTTAACAATAGATAAATCTATATACTTGTAACGCAATAGCACTGTCAACATCAAGTGAGAAAATACAAACGATAATAAGAAACCTCCAGACGGGAAGCACCTGAAACGTAAACAAAAAGGTGTGCCAACTTCTCACAGGAAAGAAAAACAATTACTGAAATATATCAGAAAATAACATATTAATTTTATTGAAAACTATTTACTATATCTAAAACTGCAATTTATAATGGATGAGAATAATTTTTATCTCGATCAATCAATTTTTAGTTGTCCAAGAACTTAGGAAGTGGGGGGGGGGGGGGTCACCATAACATATTTGCATTTACCTCGTATAATAAAGGTCTCTTAAAAACAATTTACGGTATTTAAGATTCAAATAATGTGGTTTATTATATAACAGAGTATTGTTTATGTAACATGAGTAGAAGTGGGGGTTTGCTGAAGGCTGAAAATGGAAAAATGCAAATATCTCGATTAATATTCAGGATAGAGAATAAATGTATATAACAATATTTGCAGTACTTGTAATTTGCAATAAGATTGGTTATATACAATATTTTGATCTGACATATAGTAATGGAGATATTTTGAATTTTCAAAAATCCCCTTTCTAAACCTAAAATGTTTAAATATTGAGTTTGGTAACAATCAAACAAAAATTTCGACTGCTAGAGCATTAACAGACATATATATATATATATATATATATATATATATATATATATATATATATATATATATATATATATATATATCATTTTGAACGGACCTCATTTTCGTATCTCCTGGGTAGGATCGTTGGATATTTGAAGAATTTTTTCGAAAATCACGTCATGAGTACGACCTCAATAGCTGATTTCCCCTAAGAGAAATCTGCTAAAACAGTACAAATAACTGATCAATATTCGAATTGGAGAAAATGTATTAATTTTTAGGAAATTAAATTTGCAAACAAAGTTGGCTGTGTAACATTTGTTTCCCTCAACTAATAATTTTTGAAATATTTTGAATTTTCAATGCTCCCTCTCCATTGTGACCTGAATTCAGCCATTACTGATTATAAATCTTAGTTCTGCTTGTAATGGATAATCATGTATAGTATTGTTAGAATAAAATTTACATAATCTAGAATGTAATATCTCAAATTGGAACACCAAATGCAACATATTAACCCATCCCAATTAGTCTTAGTAGCAAAATTTCATACAGGGGCTGCGTAAACTAAGCAGATTTCCCATGCGAATGTTTACAATAGATAAATATTCATACCGGTAACACTATCGTGAATGTTAAATGAATAAATACAAACGGCAATGAGAAATATTTCAGTCAATTTACAATACAAGTTAATAATCTCTACAACGGAAAGCAGATGGATTGTAAAAAAAACCGGCTAGTCAACCTCAAAGGGCAAACAATTAATGAAATATATCTGAATATAACATATTATTTTTCATAAAAGCAATTTACTAAAGCTAGTGCTGTAATTTGTAATAAAGCAGAACCAGTTTTATCTCACTCACTCAAATTTTAGTAATCCAAGAACATTAGAACGTGGGAGGGGGGTCCACAGAATATATTTGCATATATCTCACAAAGTAAAAGTTCAATGGAAACAATATTTGGTATAACATTGTAATGAAGTGGTTCATGATATAACAGCTTATTGTTAATATGACATGTTTATTAATGGGGGTTTGCTGAAGGCTCAAAACTGAAAAATGCAAATATATCGGTTAATATTCAAGATAGAGAATAAGTGTACATAATAGTATTTATAGTAAATTCTATTTGCAATAAGATTGTTCTATAAAATTTTTCAATCCTATCTATAGTAGCAGATATATTTTGAATTTTCGAAATTCCACCCCCTAAACCGCTCCTTCTCCTCCTGATTCGAATTCAGCCGTTAACGGACTTGATCTATCTTTTGACATAAAAAAACGACTAAATATTGAGTTCGGTAATGATTGAACAATAATTGCGACCGCTAGAGTGGTAACAGACAAATTTATATATATATATATATCTATATATATATATATATATATATATATATATATATATATATATATATATACTAACTCAGAAACCCGTCTTCACCCGAGAATTCATTTGAGGCTGAATGGTGTGGTATTTTTTTGGCAAGGCTTTACTTTGCACAATATTTTGACATTTACCCGTCCCAGTGTTTATGGTTTATACCCATCATTGCTGTGATTTTTTTAATAATATAATTAATTTTTTATGTAAGACTTCACTGCCCTCCATCTACCTGGTGTACCTGGTAGTTCATATTGGAATGAATTGATGAGCATATCAATATTTCTATTTAAATTACTTGCTTCATACATTCTTCGAGAAAAAATGTATACAACAAAAGTTACTCTATATAACAAAGTAAACAACTTTTGTTATGTACACGTTTGTCGAAAAACAAACAGAAAACAAAATATCGCGAATTTTTATTTCAGGTGTCTCTTATAACCCCCACTCCGGTTCTAACCTAAATATTTTACTATAGCTTATAATCATGGGAGAATTAATGCTAATTGACATTCCGAGTTTTGTTAAGTTGGGTTCTATCGTTAGTGCCCAATAAAATTGTTGGCTCCCGCTAAAGTTTTAGTGTATATCTCGTTTATACTTTGTTATAAGACAAAAGTGAATATAACAAAAGTTACTTCAAATAAAAAAATAAACTACGTCGGGTGGCTTGTAAAAGTAGTGCATTTTAAAGTTGTGTTCATAATTTTTAACGATAGATATCAGACATGAAATTATACGACAATATAATTATAATAGAATTTATTAAAATAACTAAATGAAATGAAAAAAATAGGTACAACATTATAATTAAAACATAAAATTTGGAATTATTAAAAACCAACGAAAGTGGAATAGCAACATCGAAATCAATGAAACACTTGAGCTTGAATTTGGGAAACTAATCCATCGATGTTTGGATTATATCCACTGATACAAAGATGAAAAGAATTTTCCAAATTATCGTCAGTCAGCCTTGTACGATGTTTTGATTTATTAACTTCGTCATTGAAAAGAACTGTTGGCATTTATAAGTACTGCAAAAATGCACAAATCTCTCCTCATTTGGAGTAAGTAGTGTAATATTTTTGTTTAATTGTTTTTTTCAAAATGTCTCGCGGGCCAGATCAAGTTTTACAGCGGGCTGGTGGTTGCCCACATATGGTATAGATCAAATAAACATTTTTGAGTTAGAACATGAAATTTTAATTGATGAAGCCATCACAAAACCAATTTCCATGTATCTCGCATAATAAGGATCTCTTGTAAACAATATTTTGTATATAAAGTGGTTCATGATATAACAACTTATTGTTAATATGTGTATATATGCCGTGAGTAGAAGTAGGGGTTTACTTATCGATGAAACCTAAAAAATTGAAATCCATCACATTGGGGCACACTTAAACTAAGCAAATTTTCCACACGGGATGACACACCACTGTTCTCATCTCAGCTTATATTCTCTATTTCGAACAAAAAAAATCCGAATAGTAGAAGTGGGATGTCATCCAAAACTTAATTGATGATGTCATCTCACTAACTATTTTCATGTATCTCACATAATAAAGGTACATTGAGAACAAAATTTTATTTTTATGTTTGGAATAAGATGATTCATGAAATATTCTCTTATTTTTCAAGTGCGATGTCTAAAAGTTAATGAAGGAAATCCATAAAATGGCAGTATTTCGGTCAGTATTGATGATAGAGAAAACATGTATGTAACAACATTTATAGTTAATTTCATTTGCAGTAAGATTGGTTATGTATAACTCTTGATCCAACTTGTAGTAATGGAGATATTTGGCTGGATTTGGTTGTTCTAGTTTCTCATCTTTGCTTTGTTCCTTTTCACTTCTTGCATTTTTTCCTCCCCAAATTTGTTGAGCATTTTGGCTCTGGATTTCTAGATCACAGTGCTATGTCATCACAGCTTTTGGCCAATCCGTAGTCAAATTAAGCTAGAGGTTGAAAGGTTTCTCCTCCAATGAAGGAGAGTTGGATTTAAAAGGTTAACTCTCTAAATGAGGCCTATTGCAATTACAAAGTGAAGTCCTGGAGATACCAAGCATACCAAAACAAATTGGCTGTTATGTTTTTTTATGTTTATTCTATTTCAAGTTATACAAATGGAGTATAAATGTCCTCACGTTTAATGATGAACAATGTTTCTTTTTAGAAATATTACATTGAAGCAAGTGTATGAGTCAGTGGCCTCACCAGGGTTTAATGTTATGATTTGAACTCACTTTAATCATTCTGTTAATAGTGCAATACTTTGCTCAGTATCTATTCACGTATGTGAACATGTCGAAATGATAAACATGAAAAATATCTGTTATAGTTACAGAGTGTACTTGAGATATAGCACTTTAAAAACATCATTTAAGATAGTTTATTTTAAGTTATTTAACTTCCTAAAACTACCTGATTTATTTATAATTGCAGTTAAAGATCTATATAATTCTGGTTCATCGCTGATTTTGTTATCAGATTATCAGTTTGTGATCTTTGAGAAACTTTATGATATATGATTTTATATAATATCCAGACCATTGAAAATGAGTAACGTTAATAAACTCTACATACTGTTTTTAATTTCTAGACTGTTCAAAATAGGCTCAAAGCATAATATCTAGAGGAATGTTATTATTGTGTTCCATAGTTAAGAGGAAAGTTGTTGCCATTTTTTTTAATAGAAATAAAAATTAAAAAATAAAGATCTTTGTCTAAACACTTGAAGGTCCAAGACTTGCTAAATCGCATCGGTGAGATGTTCAATTGGTCCGTTTGATGCATTTTCATCCATATAGTAAACTAACAAATGTGTTTACTGGTTCGGTTATAGTGAAGAATTAAGTAGGAAACTAAAATCACTTTGATTCTTATTAAAATGTGTTAAGAAATACCTTCCATGAAATGTACTACGAATATTTCCTTAGTCAGTTAACTTATGACACTATGCATTGGGGCAATTCAAAAAATCATATTTTAATATTAAAGATAGTAATAAGTTTTATATACAACAGAAAGTCAATAGACTCCTGCCGTCCACTTTTTAAGGAGTCAAAATAATGACTTCCCTTAATATATATTGTATGAATTAAACAATATTGTTTGCAAAACAAAACATGAACTTACTTTACAGAAATAGTATAACACATAATCATAAAACAAGATACAAGAATACAATTCGAACCCCCAACCTGAGACATAGATGTTAAGCGTGTCATTTTCAGGAGTAAAACCCTTAAATACTCTGCCCATGTGTATTAAATCTATTAAAAAATATTCTTTGTTTAAAAATAAACTATAGGACTTCATGTATGACGGATGTTTTTATACACAAGATAAATACTTTCAAAAATGTTCAATTATTAAATAACCGTACAAAATATTTGTCAACAAAGTTGTTTTTATTAAATTAATAGAAATACAAGGAAATCATATTGGGCTCACATCAGATTTTTTTCCAAGGCACAATATTTTTACACTTCCCGTCTCAGTTATATATTCTGTTTATATAAGTGTCAGGTAACTATAGCAAACTAATGCAATTTTTTAGCTCCAAGAGAAATGGAAATGATGCGTCCTTCACCGTTCAAGACACCGTGGGCAATATAAATCAATCATGGTGTAGCTTCATCATTATTTAGTACTACAGCTATCTGTCTTTTCTCAGGAATAATAATACTGAGGAATGTGTCTGGATGCAAGACAGCACTATGCCTGATTCTATTTACATTCCCTGTACTAGAATTTTTAATTTTGAGCCCTATTTTTACAGAATACAGAAATTTATTCGTGATTGAGCCTGAAATAATAAGTGTTTAGCAGTTTTCTTAAGAATATAAACAACGTTCATTGTAGTTATAACACGCTTTTCAAACAAAATTTGTTATGTATCAATGTCTACTTTGTGATACTAAGACTAATTTGGACGGGTTATCTTTAGGTTGTCACACGTTTCCAGCCAGAGTGAGACTAAGAATTTTATTTAATGTGTTTGTCGATAAATAAATTCCCATTGGTCAGGCAGGAATGGAACTCGCCACTATAGGTTTACCATTTGAGATTTAGACCAACGCCTTAACTCATATGGCTAACCTGAGCCCCTGTAGAAATAATTCACAGATAACTCCAGATATGCTTTCAAACATATGAAACACAAACTGATGAAGAAAGGCCAACATAATTAGTTATTATTCTTAACATAATTAGGAGTTACAAAAAAAGTCCGTCAAACAGAGGTTGTGTAAAATAAACAGATTTCCCACATGTTGCAATGACAGACCACTGATCTCATCTCAGCATATATTCTCTATTACGGACAATACAAAAAATCCAACAAGTAGAAGTGGGCGGTCAATAAAATCTTAAGTGGTGTTGTCATCACACAAACTATTTGCATGTATCTCACATAACAAAAGGTCGGTTGAAAACAAAATTTTTTGTTCGCAGTATGACGTTTCATGATATATTCTGTTATTTTTAAAGTGTGATGACTAAAAGTGAGGGCTTACTAAACACTGAAACCTAAAAAAATGCCAATATCTCGGTTAATATTGAAGATAGAGAAAACATGTATATAACAACATTTATAGAGCATTATATTTTCAATAATATTGGTTATATTCAATTTTTCCATACAGCATATAGTAATGGAGATATTTTGAATTTTCGAAATTATCCCCCTCTAAACCTCCGTTTCCATTTCAGCTGTTAATGAACTTTATCTTTAGTTTAACATAAAACTTATAAATATCACATTTGGTACTAAACAATCCAAAATTGTGACTCCTAGAGTGGTAACAGACAAATATATATATATTATTTTGAACGGACCTCATTTTCATCATTTCCTGGGTAAGATCGATGGACATTTGTGGAAATTTTTCAAAAATCCTATCATGAGTACAACCTCAATAGCTGATTTTCCTTAAGAGAAATCTGCTAATAAACAAAACTTCATGAAAATATTTAAGCAGTCTTCTTTCAGATAAAATCATTTACAACGACAATTTGCTCGTTAAAATGTTGAAATAATCGAATTATTCCATTTAGAATAAGTCATATCTGCCTAAAGAAATTCTCTTATATCACACAACTCCATCTAATAATGAAATTAACAAAATTCGAGAAATGTTGAGTAGAACCTGTTCAATGATATGACAAAATATTTTAACAATATTAGATTTTTTGAATGAAAATACAAATTCAAAAATGGACCAGGATTATTGTTATTTAATATTCATAAAACAAAAACATAAAGATAGACATTTTTTTATAAAAGAAGCTATTCAAAAGTTTTAAAAAAACTTGATCAAAATATTCAAATTGGGCTTTTTTTTTTTTTTTCATAATTTGCTCGTCTTAAATAAAAACTGAATGAACTTTTGAATAGTTTATCAACTTAAAAAGATATATAGTGAAGATATATGGAATTTTTAGGTGCTGTATCTCAGGTGCTCTCTAGAAACACAAGAAAGAAATTATACAGCTTTATCAACATTAGAGGTGTGTTTTGGGAAATTTTTAATGTAATTATCATTCTGATTGCTACGTATGGCAAAAGGTAATGTCCAAGACAATTATGCCATATTATTACTTAAGGGTCATTCCATGCCAGGTCACCCATGATCTAAGATTTGGCTGAACATTTTTTCATGTGTTTATTTGAACATCCGTATAACCCTTGCCAAGTTTTAAAAAAAAAAATGATCTTTGTTAAGGGTAAAATTTAAAAAAAAAATATTTTGGTCACTGCTATGCCTTTCTTAAATAATCTCTTTCAACGATTTTATCTGCCCAAATGATTGGAAACGAGAGTTTCATAAGCTCATATTTCAAAGGTGGAAGTCAGACTGGTCAAAAAAACATGACAATAAACTGAGAAAAAATCAAATGATAAAAAGGATTTTTGCATTTTTAACTGAAACTTGTTTGTTCCAAGAAATATAGATCCATCTACCGCTAATGGCAATAGTAGATGCTGTATATTGTAATAAAATAAAAAAGATTTTTAGTTTGTCGACTAAAAATGTCTCAAAATTTATGTTTACTAAAGCATTGCATGGAAATAAAAATTAATATTTAACGAAATATAGTTTACTTATTATCTTCTGAACATTCTGTTGAAGAAATTATTGGTCTATGCTAAATATTATAGTAGTTATAGATTTTTCAATAAAACAATGCCACCAAAAGTCGTAGCCTTGGAAATGCCAGTTCAACCCTATTTTGCTAAAATTCCAAAATTCATAACTTTAAAAATATCAATGATCATGTTTTTTAACTTGGTGTGGGTTATAAGGATGGTCAAAGAAATAATTTCAGTCAAATCTGAGGTCACTGGTTATGTTTTATTTTTTTGTAGTCGATGATTTAAAATGGAATGATCAGCAAGCATAATATTACAAATTATTTATGCTGTGAAAATGGAGATTTCCACTAACAAAAATTTTAGAACTCATTTTTTTAGCAGGTTTCCCTTAAGGAAAAACAGCTACTGAGGTTAATTTTAAAATTTGTTTTTCAAACGTCCATCGATCCTAAAAATTATGAGTCGAGGAAAACAAATATTACACAGCCAACTTTGTTTGCAAATTTAATTTCCTAAAAGTTAATACATTTTCTCCAATTCGAATATAGATCGGTTATTTGTATTGTTTATTCTTTTAGCTGATTTCCCTTAGGGGAAATCAGCTATTGAGGTCGAACTCATGACACAATCTTCGAAAAATTTCTTCAAATATCCAACGATCCTACTAGTAGATGATGAAAATTAGGTCCTTTCAAAATTGTATATATATATATTTGTCTGTTACTGCTCTAGTGGTCGCAATTTTAGTCTTATCATTACTAAACATGATATATAATAGTTTAGAATCGGACCAAGGGGAGTGGGGGTTTAGAGGGGAAGAATTTTGAAAATTCTTAATATCTCCGTTATTATGCTTTGGATCAAAAAATTGTTATAACTAATCTTATTGCAAATTTAATGTTCTATAGATGTTGTTATGTACATTTTTGCACTATCTTTATTATTAACCAAGATATTAGCATTTTTTTTAGTTTTTGGTCTTTAGTAAATCCCACTCCAATTCATCTCACATTAACAATATTCTATTATGTTATGAAGCACTTTATTCGAAGCCTAAATACCAAATATTGTTCTCTTTGGACTTTTAAGTTTTGAGATAAATGAAAATATGTAACGCACGTTGGAAGTCTGCTTAGTTAACGCAGCCCCTGCATGAAGGACTTTTTTTAAAAAATGAAAATGAATGGGTAAATTTTGTCTTAAATGAAATTTTATATTTTGGCTATATGACAACAGAAGTGTTTGTACGTAATATATGATGTATAATATAACACGAATGAGCAAATTTTGTTAGTTTAACTATGACAAAGTGTTAAATGCTATTGATTAATTGATCCGCATTGAGCTACAAAGGCTAGTTAAATCATCATATTTCATCACTATTTAGTTTTACTAAGATTTTTTATGATAGCTGCCAATGCTCAGTTAATATTAATATTCTAGTATGTGTGTGGATGCATGACAGCGTTATATTATATTTACAATTCCCTGTCTTAGAATTTGTGCTTACGAGCCCTATCTTTACAGAGTACAGGGAATTGATTTAAAATTTAGCCTGGAAGAACAAATGTTAAGCAGTTTTCTTAAGAATATAAACAACGTGCATTGGAGTTATAAAGCATTATTGAAGCAAAAGTTTTTGTTATTTATGAATGTCCACTTTGTGATACTAAGGCTAATTGGGGTCGTTTACTGCTTAAAACCATTTTCTAGCCAGGGTGGGACTAAAGTATCATTTAATGAGTTGGTCACTAAATAAATTCCTATTGGCCAGGCGGGAATCGAACTCTAGGTTCACCACGTGAGGTTACGGCCAACTTTTTAACTTGTTACAGCCTGAGTTATGCTACCTTTCAGGGCCCCGAAAATTGTATATATAACAAGCTTGTTGGTGTGTAATATTCAACCATATTTCTTGTGTACATTGTAAATAATACTAAGGGAGTTATTAACAGGATGCCAGCAGGAAACATGAGAGACCTAGTGTCTGTTTTAAAATAAAGTATATAGAAGAAGATTTCGGACTCTAAAAGGTTTAAATTTACGTGATTTTTAAAACGGGATTTTGAAGCGTTTTCTTAGTTCCTTGGTAATAGAGAATAGCACTTTGGGACTCTGATTCACTTTATTATAAAGACATAACAGATAATGTAACAATTGCTCTGAAATAATAAACATTTACACTAATATGAAGGTCCCTGAACGAATTAATAGAAACAAAGAAAATGCGAGCTGGCCTAATGCATGTTGCCCAATTTGTTAAATACAGCCACTTTTTTTTAATTTATGCTGGTAGCCATTGACACTAAATTGTGTCTTCAAATAGTCTAAGCAGATTTCCTAAGTGCCCATATAACACTTATGATCTCATATCACCACGTGTTCTCTATTTATATGTAAAAATCTAATGAGTGAAGGGGGGGGGGCGGAAGCAGAAAACAAGAATTACAAATATCTCGCTTAATACTTGAGTTACCAAAAACTGCATAGAACAACAGTTGACCTTTTGATTTTCTAATCAAAAGTTTTACAGGATTGGTTCTAAAGCATTTTATGATCCGACTCATAATAGCCCAGAAATTTTGAATTTTCTAATTCCTTCCCCCTTCTAAACCACCACTATTCCAGGTCCTATTTCAGCCAATAACAAATATGATCTTTATTGTTGACAGAAAAGCCTAAATTACAAGTATAGTATAGACCAAATAAACATTTTCGAGTAAACAACTAACAATCTTAATTGGTGACATCAGATGACCTTTTGCATGAGTCTCACAAAGTGATATTTCAATGAAAACCATATTTGGTATTGAACCTTAGAATGAGGTGGTTCATGATATAACAGCTTAAAGTAAATATGGCATGAGTAGGAGTGGGGCTTTACTGATGGCTGAACATTAAATATGGAAATATTTCGGTTAATATTTAATATAGGGAAAACATGTATATAACAACATCTATAGAAAACTACATTTGCAATAAGATTGATTTCATACAATTATTCAATAATAACAACGGAGATATTTCTAATTTTCAAAATTCTCCCCCATTAAACCACCCTCCCACATGTCCGATTTTAGCTGTTAACGAACTCGATGTTCATTTTTATATAAAACGTTTAAATATCGAGTTTGGTAATGATCAAAATTCTATCCTCTAGATCGTTTTGAAAGGACCTCATTTCCGTTATCTCTTTGCTGGATTGATGGACATTCGAAGAAAATTTTTGAAAATCCCCATCATCTGTACAACCTCAATAGTTGTGTGTTACAGCTCAAAAGGATGTGTCTCTAGTTCATAGTTTCGCTCCGTTTTTAGTAATAAGGATATTGCACACCTGATGGAGTAAAGAACTCAAACATTTAGATTATAATAAAGTAAATGAAGGAGAAATTGCATTTCTCAAAATTATGATAGTTTGCGTAAGAGTGATATCAGATTAGTGTTGTTGTTGGGTCATTAGTGAATCATTAAATAAATCAGCTTTTTACTAGATTTGCCCTAAGGGAAATCAGCTATTGAAACTGTACTCATATATATATATATATATATATATATATATATATATATATATATATATATATATACACACCCACACTTGTCTTCAAGGCGGTCATAAATTTAGTTGAATCATTACTTAGCCCATGGCTAACCTGAGCCGGCTTTGACAATGTGAAATTTTAAATAGGATACTATCAGTTTCTCATTCAATTTTGTAATTACTTCTTAATTTAGAACAATAATAAATTACTATTGATATAGTATCAATTATTGACACCTTAGGGATTATTTCCCACCATATATTTTAATTTTAGCTTTGACCAGTGATCTTAATATAGATCGACGGATCATGTTAGTACAATAATGATGTTTCTAATTTATATCTAGTGACATTCACCTTTTAGGTTGTTCTCTGTGCTTATTTTAGTTAATATTTTAGTTATTGAGCTGACTAAATATAAGATGTATTGTTTTCCTGTTGTCCTAGGGATTGACTTAAGTTGCTGTGTGCTTCAGCATCTCAATGTAATTGAGCAGCCCCTCAAACTGTATGATAAATTTGTACAATAAAGTGATTCTCTGGAAGTGTTATGACAGATTTGGGGGCTCAGTTGGTCATGTGAGTTAAGGCATTGGTCTTATTCTCACTCAGTAAACAAAGATTCATGAGTTTCATTCTTACATGGTAATTTATCTAGGGACAAATTCATTAAATAAAATCCTCAGCTTCGCCCTGGCTAGAAAAGGGTGGTAACCTATAGATAACCCTTCCCAATTAGCCTTAGTGTTTCCCTTGAGGGAAATCTACTAAAAGTAGTTAAGACGTCTTTAAATACTAACAACAAATGTAGCTGGTGATTGTACTTATTTAACTTTTAACTACTGATGATTGCAAAAGTCCGTCATGATAATGTAAAAGTAATGATGTTACTGGGACAGCCTTATGGGACTATTGCAAGCATTTGAAAAGGGGGGGAGGGGATTTATTTTTATAAGAAATGTTTATGTTTAAAATAACTGAATTCAAACTACCTTATTAGTTAACTAGTTTTTTAGTTAACTACCAACTAGTAGTTTGTAGTAGATAATAATGAGTTAACGCTCTAGCGGACATAATTTTATTTTGGCCATTACCAAACTCAAAATGTCATCGTTTTATGTAAAAAGAAAGATAAACAAAAACATGGCCAACTAAGCCCCCAAGACTATCAGAACATTTCCAACTTATGGTAATTTACTATGGCTAAGAACTTAAGAAATAATTTAAAGTAGGAGTGAAAAACTCATAATATACTAGTTAAAATATCACATTTCTATATATATATATATATATATATATATATATACATATATATGTAAATGCTTAGCGGTCGCAATTTTTGTTTAATCGTTACCAAACTCGGTATTTAACCGTTTTATGAAAAAAGAAAGATCAAGTTCGTTAATGGCTCAAATCGGACCAGTGGAAGGGGGAGATTAGAGGGGGGAATTTCGAAAATTCGAAATATCTCCGTTATTATACGTCGGATCGAAAATATATTTAGAACCAATCTTATTGCAAATTAAATTTACTATAAATATTGTTATTTACATTAATTCCCTATCTTGAATATTAACCGAGATAAATGCATTTTTATTGAGTGTGCGCGGATAACGGACGATATGAGATCGGCTGATGTCGGTTCTATTCCTGACTTTCCGCCGAAAGCTACTTCGGCCGTTTCCGTAACTGTTCGGCTGTCGTGAAATTGCTTTAAAAACTCGTTACTACAACTGTTACTAGTATGGAGATTTCTCTATTGTAAAACTTCACGTGAGAAATCTGCTAAGTTTACGCAGACCCGGACGGACGGACTTTTTTAGCCAACATTTGGGTAGGATCGACAGACGCTTGACGAAATAGTTCGAAATCGCCTCATACAGTACAGCTTCAATTTCTGACTTCCCATAAGGGACATTGACGCAAAATCTGTTTGTTTTGGAAGTAACTGCAAATAACGATGAGTTAAAGAGGCGACGGGTGTAACTGACGCCGTCCTTGCTGGATAAGGCCGTGTTACGCCTGGATAATTTGGCAATCATCTGTGGAAGAGATTCTTCTCCAGGAGTTTAATTCCAGGCGAGGACATTGCAACGCTCTGTTTATTCCCCGGGCAATGTCTCTTCATCTGCGCCAATAGTTCCGCCATAATTGGCCCGATTGCCAAGCGCCAGGGAAACATCCGCTCCATGACGCTAAATCAGTTATACCTGATTAATAGCTGGACCTCGTCATAAACAGCGCCTATCTTGTATCCTCAATGACATAATAACCCCAAGGTATATGGCTGAGGTAGTGGGATTGGTCGGCTGTAGAGTGGACTAGGCCTAGAATCTTCATCATCTGATAAATAGCGCCTTTCCATATCCTCAATGACGTAAGATCCCCAGCACCATTATATGCTGCAGGTATAGGGCTGAGGTAGTGGGATTGGTCGGCTGTAGAGTGGACTAGGCCTAGAATCTTCATCATCTGATAAATAGCGCCTTTCCATATCCTCAATGACATAAGATCCCCAGCACCATTATATGCTGTAGGTATAGGGCTGAGGTAGTGGGATTGGTCGGCTGTAGAGTGGACTAGGCCTAGAATCTTCATCATCTGATAAATAGCGCCTTTCCATATCCTCAATGACATAAGATCCCCAGCACCATTATATGCTGTAGGTATAGGGCTGAGGTAGTGGGATTGGTCGGCTGTAGAGTGGACTAGGCCTAGAATCTTCATCATCTGATAAATAGCGCCTTTCCATATCCTCAATGACATAAGATCCCCAGCACCATTATATGCTGCAGGTATAGGGCTGAGGTAGTGGGATTGGTCGGCTGTAGAGTGGACTAGGCCTAGAATCTTCATCATCTGATAAATAGCGCCTTTCCATATCCTCAATGACATAAGATCCCCAGCACCATTATATGCTGCAGGTATAGGGCTGAGGTAGTGGGATTGGTCGGCTGTAGAGTGGACTAGGCCTAGAATCTTCATCATCTGATAAATAGCGCCTTTCCATATCCTCAATGACATAAGATCCCCAGCACCATTATATGCTGTAGGTATAGGGCTGAGGTAGTGGGATTGGTCGGCTGTAGAGTGGACTAGGCCTAGAATCTTCATCATCTGATAAATAGCGCCTTTCCATATCCTCAATGACATAAGATCCCCAGCACCATTATATGCTGCAGGTATAGGGCTGAGGTAGTGGGATTGGTCGGCTGTAGAGTGGACTAGGCCTAGAATCTTCATCATCTGATAAATAGCGCCTTTCCATATCCTCAATGACATAAGATCCCCAGCACCATTATATGCTGCAGGTATAGGGCTGAGGTAGTGGGATTGGTCGGCTGTAGAGTGGACTAGGCCTAGAATCTTCATCATCTGATAAATAGCGCCTTTCCATATCCTCAATGACATAAGATCCCCAGCACCATTATATGCTGCAGGTATAGGGCTGAGGTAGTGGGATTGGTCGGCTGTAGAGTGGACTAGGCCTAGAATCTTCATCATCTGATAAATAGCGCCTTTCCATATCCTCAATGACATAAGATCCCCAGCACCATTATATGCTGCAGGTATAGGGCTGAGGTAGTGGGATTGGTCGGCTGTAGAGTGGACTAGGCCTAGAATCTTCATCATCTGATAAATAGCGCCTTTCCATATCCTCAATGACATAAGATCCCCAGCACCATTATATGCTGCAGGTATAGGGCTGAGGTAGTGGGATTGGTCGGCTGTAGAGTGGACTAGGCCTAGAATCTTCATCATCTGATAAATAGCGCCTTTCCATATCCTCAATGACATAAGATCCCCAGCACCATTATATGCTGTAGGTATAGGGCTGAGGTAGTGGGATTGGTCGGCTGTAGAGTGGACTAGGCCTAGAATCTTCATCATCTGATAAATAGCGCCTTTCCATATCCTCAATGACATAAGATCCCCAGCACCATTATATGCTGCAGGTATAGGGCTGAGGTAGTGGGATTGGTCGGCTGTAGAGTGGACTAGGCCTAGAATCTTCATCATCTGATAAATAGCGCCTTTCCATATCCTCAATGACATAAGATCCCCAGCACCATTATATGCTGCAGGTATAGGGCTGAGGTAGTGGGATTGGTCGGCTGTAGAGTGGACTAGGCCTAGAATCTTCATCATCTGATAAATAGCGCCTTTCCATATCCTCAATGACATAAGATCCCCAGCACCATTATATGCTGTAGGTATAGGGCTGAGGTAGTGGGATTGGTCGGCTGTAGAGTGGACTAGGCCTAGAATCTTCATCATCTGATAAATAGCGCCTTTCCATATCCTCAATGACATAAGATCCCCAGCACCATTATATGCTGCAGGTATAGGGCTGAGGTAGTGGGATTGGTCGGCTGTAGAGTGGACTAGGCCTAGAATCTTCATCATCTGATAAATAGCGCCTTTCCATATCCTCAATGACATAAGATCCCCAGCACCATTATATGCTGCAGGTATAGGGCTGAGGTAGTGGGATTGGTCGGCTGTAGAGTGGACTAGGCCTAGAATCTTCATCATCTGATAAATAGCGCCTTTCCATATCCTCAATGACGTAAGATCCCCAGCACCATTATATGCTGTAGGTATATGGCTGAGGTAGTGGGATTGGTCGGCTGTAGAGTGGACTAGGCCTAGAATCTTCATCATCTGATAAATAGCGCCTTTCCATATCCTCAATGACATAAGATCCCCAGCACCATTATATGCTGCAGGTATAGGGCTGAGGTAGTGGGATTGGTCGGCTGTAGAGTGGACTAGGCCTAGAATCTTCATCACCTGATAAATAGCGCCTTTCCATATCCTCAATGACATAAGATCCCCAGCACCATTATATGCTGTAGGTATAGGGCTGAGGTAGTGGGATTGGTCGGCTGTAGAGTGGACTAGGCCTAGAATCTTCATCACCTGATAAATAGCGCCTTTCCATATCCTCAATGACATAAGATCCCCAGATCCATTATATGCTGCAGGTATAGGGCTGAGGTAGTGGGATTGGTCGGCTGTAGAGTGGACTAGGCCTAGAATCTTCATCATCTGATAAATAGCGCCTTTCCATATCCTCAGGTAGTGGGGTTGGTTGGGCGATATATGTTTGCAAACGTTTGGTATTTATTCCCATTCACTGATTTCGTATTTCAATAAGCCCAAGGTTTGGGAATGGCGAATACCTCGTTGGTTCTAAGGCGTGGGTCCTCACGAACTCTGCATATCTCTATGCTAAAATTCTCAGCAGGACCCTTGCTATATTATAACTCGTGCTAAGTCGTGCTTCGTCTACTGCCCCACATCTTAGGTTTGCGTAAAACTTCCTTTCAGGATGTTTTTATCCCTTGGGGGGATTTCGCTCCAAGTTAATTGATATCTCGTATTTTCATTTTAGACTTGACGTAGCTAAGAGTTTGATTTTGGAAGGTATTCGTCTCTGTCATGCATCAGCTACGTTCACTTTGCCATTAGCTGTTTCTTTATTGATAAGAAACCTTGTGTAAAACTTTATTCAAATGTATAAAGTTCATGAGATGCTTCGTGACTCAATAGTTCACTGTGATAATCGGATGATCAATGGGGTCTACTGAAGGCTGGAAACTAATGTCCGTTACGCAGGGGCTGCGTAAACTAAGCAGATTTCTCACGTGAAGTTTTACAATAGAGAAATTCCACGTGAGCCGAACAGTTAGGGCCGAACTAGCTTTTGGAGGGAAATTCACTCGTGTACGTTACCGGCCCACATTTAATAAAAATCAAATATCCCGGTTAATATTCAAGATAGAGAATAAATTTATATAACAGTATTTATAGTAAATTTAATTTTCAATAATATTGAATCTATACAATTTTTCGATCCCAATTATAGTAACGGAGATATTTCGAAGTTTCTAAAATCCTCCCTTCTAAACCCCCCTCCCACTGGTCCGATTTCAGCCATTAACGAACTTGATCTGCCTTTTTACATAAAACGTTTAAATATCGAGTTTGGTAACGATCAAACAAAAATTGCGACCGCTAGACTAAAATTCACTAAAAGACTTTTGATATTCCAGTTACGAAAAATTAATAAACTCCGCGACCCTCGGGTTGAGTAAACTAAGCAGATTTCCCCAGTGCTGGTATAACACACTAGTGATCTCATTACATATTCTGGCTGGAAACCAGAAATTACGAATTACTTACTTAATATTTGAGTTACGAAGAAAAGCCTGCAACAACATTTGCAGCACATCAATATTTTAACAAGGAGTGTTCTACAAAAAGTTTCGATCCAACTCATAAGAACGGATATATTTTGAAGCTTCAAAATCCCCCCCCCCTCATTAAACCCCACTCCCGCTTGCCCAATTTCAGCCCTAAACTAACTCGACCTTCAGTTTTGCATGAATAAATATGGAGTTTGTTACCAATCTGAAAAAAATTGCTAGAAAATCTGATAATAATTACAGTTGGCCATGTTAAGCCGCATAAATGCAACAGGTGTACTCCTCAATTCCTTGTCCATCGCTGCTGGATTTATCCAATGCTTGCAATCCATTGGTCGGTCGAGTTATGAAACTGTTTCCTCTCCGCCTCGGACTCCCTGAAAAGGAAGGCGTCGAATATTATTCAGGTTACATGTATTAGGTATTTCTCAAGATCCGGAGGAAGACTAGTGCAATGGTTGCCAAACACCGCAAGCCGCGAGGTATTCTAGGCCACTCTGCGCCGCACTACATACAGCGAGGCGCTACAAACAATAGGTCACCTTGACCTCCGCATCTACACACTCTCACTGTATCCACCTCATCACCAATCGCGGGTATCCAAATCTTCGACGGAAACGGAATAAACGGCAGCCCGAACTAAACACATTTTCCAACTCATACTGTCCATCTCAACTCGCCATATTTTTGGCATTCCTACTAGTTATTATACTTCTCTCATATAATAAACCTAGAGTGGCGATTTCGATTCTCGCCTAAGAAATTATTTAGTGACGAAATTCATTAAATAACATCCTAAAATCCCACCTTGGCTAGAAAAGGGTGGTAACCTGTAGATAACCCGTCCCAATTAGCCTTAGATGCAAAAAGTGGACGTTAATAAATCATAATATATAATATTATACTTCTTAACGAAAAATTGTATTAAACCAATATTATTGCAAATTTTGTCTTCTATAAATGCTGTTATACACATGTTTTCTCTCGAATATTAATTATTCTCTTTAATATTAACCGAAATATTTGTATTGTTTAGATTTCAGCCTTCAGTATACCCCCACTTCACCTCCCCCCACTTCCGTCTTATTTCATGCCAAAAAAACAAATATTGTGTTCAACAAATCTTTTCAAGATCAGATACATGCAAATGTGTTTTGTGCCTCCCTTCCACCCATCTTTTGGTTTTGGATTCCTAAAATTAAAGTGGTTGAGTTAAAAATTATTTTGATTCTTTATAAATTACAGGACTAGATATAGTAAATAGTTTTCAACAAAATTAATACATTATATTCAGATTTATTTCAGTAATCGTTTTTCTTTCTAATGAAAAATATTTCTATCTATTCAGGTCTGATAGATTAGCGGACCTGTTGGTTAACAATTAAGACACTTCCTGTTGTGTAGGTTATTTAAAAAGTAAATTGTCTGAAACAATTTTCATAATCATTTGTATTTATTCCTTTAATATTCACGGCGGTATTTAAGTGTTACCAGCTTGCAGATTTATCTATTGTAAAACTTCATGGGAAAAATCTGCTTAGTTAACGTAGTTTATTACATTACCAAGGTGTGTACATAATTAATTTTTTTTTGTTTTCGTCCTTATGTTTTTATTTTAAATACATTTTATTCCGTATTTATATATTTTCATCAATATTATTTTGTTTACCCTGATGATAATCAGATTTTTAACACTCACAACAAATAATTTTATAAGTATGTAGCCAACTTTTTTTTTTTTTTTTTTTTTTTTTTTTTTTTTTTTTTTTTTTTTTTTATTTTAGACTGTCCCTCAAGATTTTTGTATTTTTTAAGATATTAAAGAGTAAAAATGGTATTTTATTTTATGGTTTATACCCCTAAAATGAACCATGGATGGGGGTAAATTATACTCCCCTGAGCGGTGGCGCTCCTAGTGGCTACCCCCGGAACTACCCATTATGCAATATTCGGATTTGAATCTGCTCTCTTTCATATTATTTATTATTGCTCTGTCCTTCATATCGTTGAGCCTTTGGCGCGGCCATTAAACCATTCAATATAATATTACGATACTTCTTCAACAATAGAACAAATTTTATTGTATTGATCTTTGTGTAATTTTCAAGCGAAAACAGATTAGCGGAATAAAAACACAAATAATGAGAACTGTATTTGGTATTTAGGCTACAAATAATGTGTCTCATAATGCAATAGCTTCCTGTTAGTACTTCATGAGTAGGAGTGAGGGTTTACTGAAGGTCAAAAACCAAAAAAATGCAAATATCTCCGTTAATAATCAAGATAGTAAAAAAATGTACATAACATCATAATGCATATAACATTACATTTGCAATAAGTTTAGTTCTATACAATTTTCCGATCCGACGTATAATTACGGAGATATTAAGAATTACCGAAATCCTCCCCCTCTTAACCCCAACTCCCACTGGTCTGATCTTGTCGGATTTCAGCCATTAACGAATTTGATCTTTAGTTTTACATAAAACGTTTATATACCGAGTTCGTTAACAGCCTTCAGCAACCCCTTACTGCATGTTGTATATAACAATACTCTGTTATATAATAAACCACATCATTCGAATGTTAAATACCAGATATTGTTTTCCAGACACCTTTATTATATGAGATACATACTAATATATTCTGGCGCCCCCCCCCAGTCATAAGTTCTTGGACGACTAAAATTTTATTGAGAGTGATCAAAATTATTCTGATTCATTATAAATTACAGTACTAGATTGGTTCTATACAAATTTTCGAATTGACGCGTACGACGATAACCCTCCCCGCCTCCTACTGGTCCGGTTTTAGTCATTAACGAACTTGATCTTTGTTTTTACGTAAAACGATTAAATATCGAGTTTGGTAACGATCAAACAAAGATTGCGACTGCTAGAGACAACAACAAATGGCGGGTTAACAGACAAATATATATATATATATATATATATATATAAAATTTTTAACGGGCCTCATTTTCGTCATCTGGGTAGGATCGATGGACATTTGAAGAAATGTTTTGAAAATCGGGTCATGAGTACGACCTCAATAGATGACTTCCTTTGAGGGTAATCTGCTAAAAACCCACATTTACTCATCTCATTTTTATTTCTGAAATAGAGTTGGGAAATCTGGTAAAAGGTTATATATTTCTGCCATTACGAGTTGTAGGCCCAATATTTTTGTGTATTTAATTCGCAGCAATTGTTGTTCGTTGCCCTTTGTCGCCTGTCTAATATTTACTGGGACATTTCATTTTGAGGTACTAAAGGACTCCGGCTATTAAATTGCTCTTGCTTCACATTACAGGAGAAACAGAGAATAGACTCCGAGGTGAGATCACTAAAGTGTCAGCCTAGCACTTGGCACATCTGTTTACGCATCACCTGCCTCACGCACACAGACTTAGTCTGAAATCAACTCTTGAGCAAAAGATTTTTGACCAAAGTGAGTCATCGCCTATTCTCGGAAAGAATTCTGTTGTGCGAATTTTAACTCGCCGAGATTAATATAGGGAAAAAAAATATATTTACAAGAATTTTATCGCGTTTATTGTGGGGAAAAAAATTAAGAACATACCGAATTTTTTATCTCAAAATCAAAACAAACAGGAACCAAGATAGTGACGTTTTTAAGCAACATGCCATAGAGGTAGAGAGGTGGCATTCTTGAAATACCTAACATTGAAATATCATACAGCAAATTCAATGGCCAACTGTCATTATAAAATTAAAACTCATTTGAAAATCTCATGTGGACACCAAATGGCTTACTTTTAAATTAAATAGGGCCTCAGGTTAGCCGCGTAAGAAATTAAGATGTTGGTCTTGAGCTCAGTTCATAAACCTAGAGTGTTTGGTTCGATTCCCGCCTGGGCAATAGGAATTCATTTAGTGACCAACTCATTAAAATCAGTAATCCCACCCAGGCTTGAAAAAGTTGGTGACCTTTAGTAAACCCGTCCATATTAGCCATGATAGTACAAACTTATGTTGATAAATAATGTAACATTTTAAATTTAATATTCAAATATGTTTTGGTGGATTAAATTTAGAATTACTTCATTTGAGAGTGTTGCGTTTCAAATCATCTTATCGTAAAATGTCACAAAACATAAGTTTTAGATCTTTTTTTTTAATTCTACAAAAAAGGTAGAATACAAGTCTTTTAGCAGAGTTCCCTCAATGGAAATCAGCTATTGAGGTTGGACTCATGACGCAAGATATATATATATATATATATATATATATATATATATATATATACATATATACATACATATATATAATTGTGTTGATGTTTTCGACCAGGTTATATTTATATTTGGTGTTGTTATTTTTTTTTTTTTTTTTTTTTTTTTGGAGTTTTGGTCAATGTTGGTGAAAAAAATCTTAGTTTGTGCCGATATTTCGAGAATCTTTATTTTCTCTTCTTCAGGGCAAGACTAAAGATACTTAAAAACTATTACACATAACTATTGCACTTAGGACTAGGGTTATCGTCACTAAAGACACTATAACCCTAGTCCTAAATGCAATAGTTTTGTGTAATAGTTTTTAAGTATCTTTAGTCTTGCCCTGAAGAAGAGAAAATAAAGATTCTCGAAATATCGGCACAAACTAAGATTTTTTCACCAACATTGACCAAAACTCAAAACCCCAAAAATCAAAAAAAAAAAAAAAACACCATTAGCAGTAGCAATTTTTGTTTATATATATATATATATATATATCTGTTAACGCTCTAGCAGTCGCAATTTTTGTTTGTCGATATTTATTACTTTCATGTAAAAAGAAAGATCAAGTTCATTAATGGCTGAAATCCAACCGGTACTTGGGGAAGCTAAGAGAGGAAACATTTGAAATATGTCATGCGTGAGATTATCAGTTTTTACATATAAATAGAGAATATGTAGCGAGATAAGATCATAAGCCTATTTATTATACCAGCACTTGGGAAATCTGCTTAGTTTACGCAGCCCCTGCCTCACGGACATTATCTCTAATAGGTACGGGAATGTTTTTGCAATTTGTTTTATTTATTTTCATCCCCTCTCCCCAAATTGATTTAAACGAAAAGGTTGAGGTGAACAGGTAAATTTCAGAAGGCTCCTAATTGCAAAATTTCCACATTCTGGCAGGCTCAGTGAGAGTCAAAACTGAAAATTCTCTTGAATCCTGAAAACAGAAATGCAATATTTTCTTTATTTTCTACAATTATTTCAGAACAATATTAGTTAATTTTTAGTTTCTATTATAAAATAACCTCTTAAAATCAATGAAGACATTTTTCCAAATAAATGTATAGTTTTTCTCTTTTTATTTTGTTTTTCTTCATCCAGAATTTTGATTTATTCAATATTAAATATACAAAAAGACAATAATTCTATAGCAAAAAATCTCGACTTAATGAAATTTAGAATAAAATATCTCAACCATTTATTTTTTTATTATTATTATTTATTAACGTCCACTTTTTGCAACTAAGGCTAATCGGGCCGGGTTATCTACAGGTTACCCCCCTTTTCTAGCCAGGGTGGGATTTTAGGATGTTATTTAATGAATTCCGTCACTAAATAATTTCCCTTGCCCAGGCGGGAATCGAACTCGCCACTCTAGGTTTACCATGTGAGATTAAAGGCAACGCTTTAACTCGCATGGCTAACCTGAGCCCCTATTTATTTTATATTAACTACTGAAATAAAATCTTATTAAACATTCTATTCAATAAATATACTCACATAAAATGTAAATATGACATTACAGCACTTAGAGAATAATTAAATCTTTTATTGAATTATATAAGTCTAATTTAAATTTATATTATCATTGTTCAACCTTTAAGAAAAACTCAAAACGGGTAGAAAATTAAAGAGTAACGGAATTTATTTGACAAACACTGGGTTCCAATGAAATATAGTATATAAGTATATCTCTGTGAGAAATATGAGGTCCAAAAGTCCGTCACGTATCTACTAATAATGTCTGTTTGTTACAATGATTAGAGTATTTGCGGCAATGCGAGAAATTAGTTTCTTAATGAGGTATTAATGTATTTTTTCACCGTCTGCAGTTTTTAGTGAATTATCGTTTTTAATACCTTTTTTTTTTTCTTTATTTTACAGGTAAGATCACTCACTCATTCTATACAGTAATGTGTAAGTACTATTTGTTTTATTTATGTTAGTTATTATGTAACTTACTTATAAATTAGTGAAAGGGGTTAATTTACCTGCTGACAGCAGGTCTGTATTTAGCTGGGTTCTTACTGTCGTCTGTATCTGCTCATCGTCACTGGATACCCTCACATATCCAGAAGAATTTGTAATATTAAGTAGAGGGCTTAGATCGTTAGTTGAGTGTAAAATACACCAATGTTTTGATATAACGTATAGTAAAACGTTTAACTTTCGAGTTTTTTAAGGATCAAACAAAAAATTTCGACTGCTAGATTGGGAACATACACAAACACACACACACACACACACACACACACACATATATATATATATATATGGTGTTGATGTATATTGGAGTTTTGGTCAGTATTGGTGAAAAAATCTTAGTTTATTCCAATATTTCGAGAATATTTATTTTCTCTTCTTCAGGGCAAGGCTAATGATACTTAAAAACTATTGTATCAGTACTCCTAATGTAACCAGAAGTACAACAGTTATGTACAATAGTTTTTAAGTTTCTTTAGTCTTACCCTGAAGAAGGGAAAATAAATATTCTCGAAATATTGGAATGAATTAATATTTTTTCACCAACACTGACCAAAACACATAATATATATATATATATATATATATATATATATATATAACCTGGTCGAAAACAACAACATATATGTATATAAATATATATGTATGTATGTGTGTGTGTGTGTGTGTGTGTGTGTGTGTGTGTGTGTGTGTATGTATGTATGTATTGTCTGCTAACGCTCTAGCGGTCGCAATTTTTGTTTGATTGTTACCAAACTCGATATTTAAGCGTTTTAAGTAAAAATAAAGACCTAGATTTGCTAATGGCTGAAATAGGACCAGTGGGAGGGGTGGATTTTCGAAAATTGGAAATATCTCCGTTACTATACGCTACTATCGAAAAGTTGTATAGAATCAATCTTATTACAAATTAAATGCACTATAATTATTGTTATATACATTTATTCTCTATCTTGAATATTAACCGAGACATTTGCATTTTTATTAAGTGTGTGCGGATAACGGACGAAATGAGATCGGCTAAGTTCGGTTCTGGTTGTTAGTTTCCGCCAAAAGCTAGTTCTGCCGTTTCCGTAACTGTTCGGCTCTCGTGAAATTTCTCTATTGTAAAACTTCGCATGGGAAATCTGCTTAGTTTACGCAGCCCCTGCCTGACGGACTACTTCTCATCTGCTGGGCAGGATCGATGGATAATTTTTGAAAGTCGTGTCTGATTACAACTCGAAAAGCTAATTTCACTAAAGGGAAATGGGCTAAAATGAGTTCAGGGAAGATCAAAACGGCTCAAAAATATAAAAATCGAAACTTTTGGCTATTTCAATGTTTCATTTACTTCGTACAAGAAGTAAACAATGATTACTCCCTCAATGTCTGATTTTCCTCTGATGATTATGGTTATGATAAGGGGGAGCCCACCCCCACTCCCCGGATCGGCTCTCCTTGAGGAACTAGGAAGAGGGAGAGGAAGGAAGAGGTGAAAGCCTCCAGGCCGAGGTCAGCCGGGCTATGCTCTCTTTGCGAAACTATCTACAGCTTCTTTCACAACCCAGTCTAGGTCGCTCTTGTGGCAAACCCGTTATTGAGATTTAAAAATGGAAGAGTCGCTCTCATGGTGCCAGTGATTCGGCCACATACGAAGAACTAGCAGGATGGTGTATGGACAACTAGCAGTTTAGTCAGCGACAGCGAACAGAATGCGTATAAGGGCTACATGTTGATAGCATACCTGCAACTAGCAGAGGCCACACAAGCTAGTAGTAAAACGCTTGCAGACAACAAGCAGAAGTCTTACAAAATAAGAACTGGCAGAATACAAACAGACACCAGATAAATCGCATATAGCCAATTTGCAGAATGCATGCAGACGATTAG
Organism: Riptortus pedestris; assembly: GCA_019009955.1. Lineage (NCBI taxonomy): Eukaryota > Metazoa > Arthropoda > Insecta > Hemiptera > Alydidae > Riptortus > Riptortus pedestris. The sequence goes on from CM032228.1 coordinate 254,182,351, forward strand.
AAGAACGTTCACAGAAACCTAACAGACGAATATTTAAAAACGTATTGAGACAACATTCAAAGAATATAGTAGCAATTAGCAGAACGCGTCCAGTCAACAAGCAGATGTCATGCAGAAGACAAGTAGCAGAATGCTTACAGAGAATTGGCAAAATGCGTACAGATATCAGAAAGTATACAGCAGAAAGTATACAGACACCTAGCAGATAACGACAACGCCGACAACTTATCCAGAACTAGTGTAGGCCACATAGGCCAGTTACAAAACGCATACAGGCAACAAGCAGAATAAAAGACAGCTAGCAGAATACGTATAAAATCACCGAGCAGAGAGCATACCTAAAACTAGCAAAGGTCTCACAGGCTAGCAAAGCAAAACGCATACAAACAAATAGAATTTAGCAATGACGATTAGCAGAATGTTTGTAGACAAAAAGGAATGTTGACGGGCAACTTGTTGTTCAAATTTTTGCGAGTTGCAAATTACATACGCACGGAACACTAATTGCATTAAATAACTTGACCGACAAGATTTGCCATATTTCATTTTCAGATGAGGCATTGTGAAGTAAAATCACGAAGACCTCCTTGATTTTGCATTTCACCTCATCCATAAACCCCTAAACTGTTCCTTTTTCAGACTTTAAAGGACCTGTTTCTAAACGAAATACTCAATAATGGAGCTTGGCCCCTAGAGTGTTAACAGGAAAATATCACCCGTTTGGCAGGATCTCTAGTCTATTTCGGAATGTTTTAATATCTGATTTCCCCGAAGGGAAATCTGCCAAGTACATTGAATCGGAACGCTATGAGAGCAATGATGAGTTTAGGAATTCCTTCTGTCGATTATATAAATGACAAGAGCTGCTCATTACTTCCAATTATTGAGCGGGAATAATGAGGAAGTCTAGTCTACGGTGTTTTTAGGGAAAAAAAGAGGAATTAAAATGGCTTGATGGATGAAGATAACGTCTAATCTTCTGTCTACCGATTACCGGGATAGTGTAACGTTTGCGTTTGTTGAATCATTTCGACGATTATTAAAGACACAAACAACGTCAACAGAAAAGCTTCTCAAATCTATGCTATGTAAGCACTTTGTTGTTTGTATTAATTCACTAAATGTTTGCGGTGGTGTTACCAGTATTTATATTTATCTATTGTAAACCTTCGTTTGGGAAATCTGCTTAGTTCACGCAGCCCCTGAGTGAAGGGCTTTTCTTTAACTCGAGAATTAATTTCAGGCTTCTGTAAACTCCTAGATTTACTCATTTTCACTTTGGGTAACTAAGCCACTTGACATTCTAGTCCCAGTTTAAATTTAGAGTCCCCATTATTTAGGCTTCTTACTACTGAAGAACATCTGGTGATATGAGTTTTTCTTGATGTGGGATCTGCTTAGGGCATTCGGGTGGTATTTTATATTCTCGCAGAGTAAACTAGACCACGGTTTTGCTGAAGCTCATAACTGAACAAATATGGTAGATTTGGTTATTGGTTGATGTAGTTGGAAGTCTGACGACCCTTATCCAGTTCGTTAGAGGTCTTAAATCCCATTTAGATTAGTCGGTGAGGACACGTGTTGCTCCACGTGTCTCAGGAATGCTCTGGGGACGGAGAGAAAAAACAACGAGAGCAGAGTATTGTAGAGGGATAAAAAAACATGGATAAGACAAGTGTAGGCTGAAGAAAGGGAGACGCACGCTCTAGCGATGGGAAGGAGAAGCAACACGTGGTCGGCACACACATATGTGCATTCCTCAACTGCTCTCCTTATTAATATAGAACGCCAGTAGGAAGTATTTTAGTGTTGCTGTGTTACTGGGAAGTCTTCTATGGATGATGTATTCATGGTGACAATTTTGAAAGAAATGCTCCAAGTCCCCGTCAATCCTAACTAGCAAATTAGCAATGCGTAAACTCAGTAGATTCCTTAAGTGCTGGAACTACACGCTGGCGGTGCAGTCTCAAATCGTATTAGCAGATTTCTCTTAAGGGAAATCTGCTATTGAGGTTGTACTCATGACGGAATTTTCGAAATTTTTCTTCAAATGTCCATCGATCCTTCCATAGTAGATGACGAAAATGAGGTCCGTTCAAAACTGTATATATATGTATATATTTATATTTGTCTGTTACCGCACTAGCGGTCGCAATTTTTGTTTGATCGTTACCGAACTCGATATTTAGTCGTTTCATGTAAAAAGAAAGTTCGATGGCTGAAATCGGACCAGTGGGAGGGGTTTAGAGGGGAGGACTTTCGAAAGTTCAAAATATCTCCGTTACTATACGTCGGATCGAAATTGTGTACAGAATCAATCTTATTGCAAATTAAATTTGCTATAAATATTGTTATATACATTTATTCTCTATCTGGAATATTAACCGAGTTATTTGCGTTTTTATTAAATCTGGGCGGCTAACGGAAGGGAGACTTTCCCGCCAAAAGCTAGTTCGGCCGTTTCCTTAACTGTTCGACTCTCCTGAAATTTCTCTATTGTAAAACTTCATGTGGGAAATCTGCTTAGTTTATGCAGCCCCTGCGTGACGGACTTTTTTTTAGCAGTATTCTTGCTAGTTAGTTGCGTAATGACGTCATAAATTAAGATTTTACTGTCCTTTTTCCAAAATATTTATTCGATTTATACCGACATGGACATGTTTCAGTCAACACAGAAGTTCATATTTGTCACTGGCTGAAATCGGAATTGGAATAATGTGGGTGTAGAAGGGGGACGTGTTCGAAAATTTAAAATGTCTGCTATTATGTGTCCGATTGTAAAATGTTATAGAACCAATCTTGCTCAACTATTGAAGACTGGCAAGGATTTATGTGTGCGTAATTTTGATCGAACCTGGTTTTCGCCATCTAGTAGGTAGTACCAATAGGCTTTTGAGTAAATACTTCAAGTCGTGAGTACAACCTCGATAGCCGATTTCCTTTAATGAAAATCTGCTTAAAGACAAGAAACTTGTATCTTATTTGGCCATTCGAACCGTCACAAGGAATTATTAGAACACAACACACACACACACAAATGGACAGCTCCCAGAATGACGTCACAATACACGATATATCCTGCACGATGGAAGCCATCGCTGAGACAGATTTAGTGAAGTTTAGTAGTTTGAGCAGCAATATCCAGGCCGGTCTATTTGTACAAGCTAATGTTTGTACAAGTTGTACAATAACATGGCCGCTAGGTACATTACCTGTTTATTTTTCATTATCGCTCTTGTTATCTTTACAAATGAATTTCCATCGGAGATCATTAAACATTTCCAGTCCGAGGGAAGCTGATCGAAACACATTCAGTGGCGTGGGGGGGGGGGGTTCGAAATTTGTTTGCCTATCGAATGACCCGATAACGAGTTTTAAGCACATTCATTGCAGCTGTTCAACCTACAAGTGGAATATGACAATTAATTATGCATAATAGCTGTGTTAGTGGTCTTTGAAGGAATTCATAGGCAGTTTATCCTGAAAATAATACATAAAGACAACGCCGACAACATATCCAGTACTAGCAGAGGCCACATAGGCCAGTTACAAAACGCATACAAGCAACAAGCAGAAGGCATACGGAAAGACAGCTAGCAGAATACGTATAATAGCACCGAGCAGAGAGCATACCTAAAACTAGCAAATGTCTCACAGACTAGCAAAACAGACCGCATACAAACAAATAGCAGAATAGCATTTAGCAATGCCGATTAGCAGAATGCTTGTAGACAAAATAAAAGTCCGTCACGCAGGGGCTGCGTAAACTAAGCAGATTTCCCACGTGAAGTTTTACAATAGAGAAATCTGCCTAATAACAACTGTACTAGTAAGAAACCTCTAAACTAGCCCCAAAACACAGTTAACCTAACCTCTAAACCTATTCAGGAGGGACGAATAGTTATAGAAACGGCCACCAGAGCTCTCGGCGGAAAGTCCGAACATAGCCTAGGTGACCACACGCAGAATACAAATGCAAATATCTCGGTTAGTATTCAAGATACAGAATAAATGTATAGAACAATATTTATAGTAAATTTAATTTGCAATAAGATTTATTCTATACAATTTTTCGATCCGACGCATAATAACGGAGATATTTTGAATTTTCAAAAATCCGCCCCTCTAAACCCCCCCTCCCACTGGTCCGATTTCAGCCATTAACGAACTTGATCTTCCTTTTTACATAAAACGATTAAATTCCGAGTTTGGTAAAGATCAAACAAAAATTGCGACCGCTATAGCGTTAACAGACAAATATATATATATATATATATATATATATATATATATATATATATATATATATATATATATAATTTTGAACGGACCTCATTTTCGTCATCTCCTGGGTAGGATCGATGGACATTTGAAGAAATTTTTCGAAACTCGCATCATGAGTACGACCTCAATAGCTGATTTCCCCTATGGGAAATCTGCTAAAAGAATGTTGACGGGCAACTTGTTGATCAAATTTGTGGCATATGACAATTTAATATACATAATAGCTGTGTTAGACGTTTTTGAAGGAATTCAGGCAGTTTGTTCCTGAAAATAATACACTTCTCTCGAAACACACATGCTTGTGGTTGGGGGTTTGTAGAATATTCCTGCATCTGGTTAGAGTACATTCCCCTTAAGGGAAATCCGCTATTGATGTCCTACTCATGACGCGATTAAGGCAAATTTCCTCAAAACGTCCATCGATCCTACCACCTAGGAGATGACGAAAATGAGTTCTGAACAAAATTATATATATTTGTCTGTTACTGATCTAGCGGTCGCAATTTTTGGTAAATCGTCACCAAACTTGATATATAATCGAAGAAATAAAAGAAAGATCAAGTTCGTTAACAGCTGAAATCGGACAAGGAGGAAGGGTGGTTTAGAGGGGGAGAAATTCAAAAATTCTTAATATTTATATGTTATTATGCGTTGGATCGAAAATATTTTATAGAACCAATTGTATTACAAATGTAATGTTCTATAAATGTTGTTATGTACATCTTGATTATTAACCGAGATATTTTTCCATTTTTTAGTTTTCGGCATTCAGTAAACCCGCAGTCCTACTTATCTCATATTAACAATATGCTACGTATTATGTTATAAAGCACTTTATTTTTGAAGCGTAAATACCAAATATTGTTCTCATTGAACTATTACGTTTTGAGATAAATGCAAATACGTAACGCACGTGGGAAATCTGCTTAGTTAACGCAGCTCCTGGCGGGTACTTGTAGAAAATCAAATTCTAAAACGAATTTATTACAGGTCAATTTTTCGATTTGACACATCCTTTAGTCGTAAAATGCACGAATCTTTATTTTATTTATCTATTGGAGCCTCGCAGCTTTGGCGATGTTGCTTGAAACGAAAGCTTCGTAGCTTAAAAAAGAAGACAATACAAAAGAAATTAACAAAATTAAACAAATCAGAAATGGAACACAAAAGGAAAACAAAATAGATGAGGAATAGAAAACGTAAAAGGTTTGTTATAGAAACCGCAAGTTTTATTCAAAAATGCTGGGACATAAAGCTGTAGCCAACATAATTATAGGAACAAAATAATTAAGTCCATAGGAAGGGGAATGAAAACGAAGTTACACCAGTCTATTCTCGTGGTGTATGTTGAGCCGCGTGCAAAATCTGCTTAGTTTACGCAGACACTCCGTGGCAGACTTAGGCGTCTGATTTCAACGACATCTTCTTTGGTATCGACTGATAGCAGAGAGGATTATCTGATAAGACCTGCTGATTGTGGCATCCTTCCCGGACATAAAATACTGACTACGTGCTCCAAGTGCTAACGAATCTGCTATATTAGAAGTATGATGATTGTCTGGCCGTCCAACTTCCGCCCTCAGCTTACCTGACTCAGGTGGGTCTCCGTCCGTGACTCATCCAGCCTACCTCTGAATCACTCATCACTCCCGAGGTCTATAGTCCCCAACAAAAACCCGGGATTTTGAGGTATATTTCCCGGGTGTGCTCCGGAAAATCAGTTATTCCTGCCATTAAAAATAAAAAAGGTCTTGGACGAAGGGGCTTGCGTAAACTAAGCAAATTTCCCCACGGATATAACATACTTTTGATCTCATTTCACAACATATTCTCTATTTACTTTGTAAAAACCCGACGAGTAGAAGAGGAGTGTGGGTTCACTAAAGTCTTAAAAAAAAAAAAAAAAAAGAAAAAAAAATATCCCGATTAATATTCAAGCTAGAGAAAATATGTATATAACCACATTCATACTCAATTACATTTTACAATATTATTGGTCATATAAACTTTTTTGATCCTACATAATTATGAACGGAGCTCATTTTCTTCATCTCCAGGGTACGATCGAGGGACATTTTTCGAAAATCACGTCCTGAGTACCACCTCATTAGCTGTTTTCCCTTGAGGAAAATCTGCTAAAATTTGGAATATATCTTCGAAATTCAAATAATCGAAATATATCTATTATTTTACGTCGTATCGATAACGTCTGTAGAACACATCTTATTGCAGATTTAATGTTTTTTTTGTTGTTTTTAAACTTGTTATATACGTTTTTCCACTATCTTGATTATTAACCGAGATATATTCATTTTGTATCTCGTATTAACAATAAGCTGTTACAATCTGAATAGCTTTATTTGAAGCTCAAATACCAAGTATTGTTCTCATTGAACTTTTACTTTGTGAGGTGAATGAAAATGCCCAGTGTCGAAAGTGTTTATCTATACCACCACAATCGATATTTAACTGTTAACACAACACTAAAGTTCGTTAATGGCTGGACGCATGTGGGAAATTGCTAGCTAAGGACTCGCCCATGATATTATTGAAACTGAGGCAAATAACTCAACACTTGGTATTGGAGGTATATATTATTACTATGTAATATATATAATTCTACTGTTGGTGTGTATGTCACTAAACTCCTAAACGGCTGGACCGATTTGATTGAATTTTTTTGTACGCGTTTAGGTGACGCCATGGATGGTTTAGATTCACAAATCAGCCCGGCAGATGGAGCAGGAGTGGGGGTCGTGAGGGAGGCCTGAAATTACAAAAAAGCGTTATTTCGTTTCCTATTGGTTTTTCGGCAAATAAGCTCAGGATAAAAGTTGTTCATTTTGTTATTTAGTGTAACTTTTGTAATATAAAAAAGTATGAACGAGATATACACTAAAAAATTAATAAAGTGGGAGCCAACAATTTTATTGGGCACTAACGATTGAACCGAACTTAACAAAACTTTATACGTTAGTTAGCATTAATTCTTCCATGATTATATGCTATATTATATTTGTTAGGTTCGAACGGGAGTGAGGGTTATAAGGGAGGCCTGAATGAAAAAATCGCAATATTTCATTTTCTATTTGTTTTTAGGCAAACGTGCACATAACAAAAGTAGTTTTTTGTGTTATTAAAAGTAGCTTTTGTTTTAAAAATAATATTATAAAATTTAATATCCTAATCGCTTGATATATCAGGCAGGAGAACGTCTGTCGGGTCCGCTAGTATAAGTTGTAAAATAATTATATTTATTTTTCCAGATTAAATAATCTGTGAGTTATTGCTACTTCATTGTTTACAGCTGTCTGTAAATCTTCACTTCCACTCATCCAATTGTCACCTTGTTATAAAAAACATATCGAGAATGGCGAATAACAGTGTGTGAAATCAATACTTGGCAAATGGGCTTGGTTAATGCAAACACTGCTAGGCGGAAGTTTTTTTTATTTTTTTGTTTTTGCTTTTATTCATTTATGCGCTTCTGAATACATTCTTACAATTTGGACAAACATACATACTTGATGAGAATAATTTAACAGGGCCTAATAATATATAGGATTTGTTGATGGGCAGAGGAGATGTAGATGAGATAATGCAAACTGTAGAATGCATTACAATGTGATATGCATGTGACCTCCACTAACGAATCAGTCTATATTTAAATGCACCAGACACCTGAATATTTTATTCGCAATTGGATTTGCCGCGCGCGGGAATGAGGGGCACATTCACTAATGGGCGGGAACAATCCTGGAGTAGCTGTCAACTCTCGACCCGGATGGCTCACGCAGGGGCTGCGTAGGCTAAGCAGATTTCCCGCGTGAAGTTTTACAATAGAGAAAAATATCACGAGAGCCAAACAAGCTACGGGAACGGCCGAACTAGCTTTTAGCGGAAACTCACTACTAGAACATAAGTTAGCCGATCTCGTCCTTTATCCACAAACACTTAATACAAATGCAAATATCTTGGTTAATATTCAAGATAGAGAATAAATATATATGTAACAATACGTATTGTTGATTTAATTTGCAATAAGATTGGTTCTATACAATTTTGCAAACCGACGTATAGTAACTGAGATATTCAGAATTTTCAAAATTCCTCCCTTTTCAACCCTACCCCTCCCACTAGTTCGATTTCAGCCATTAACGAACTTTTACATTATACAATTAAATATCGAGTCTTGTAACGATTAAACAATAATTGCGATCGCTAGAGCGGTAACAGACATATATATATATATATATATATATATATATATATATATATATATATATATATATATAAAATTGTAACCTCTGTCTGTACATTGATGTTTTTCACGAAATTTCAAGATAACTTTTCGTTTCACATGTCATAGACACCATAACTACATTTTGTTTCTTTCGTGTCTGTTTGTCGTTTATTTGTTTGTTTGTTTGTTACCTTTTCACGCATAAACGGCTGAACCGAATTTTATGAGACTTGGTATGTATATTACTACTAGCCCATCTTAGACTTTAGGCTATATTAATATTCTCTAAGACGAACAGGAGTGGGGGTTATAAGGGAGGCCTGAAATTAAAAATAGCGATATTTCGTTTCCTATTGCTTTTTCTGCAAATATGCACATAACAAAAGTAGTTTATTTTGTAATTTAGAGTAACCTTTTTATATGCACTTTTGCCGTATACAGAAGTATAAATGAGTTATGCGCTAAAAACTATAGCGGGAGTCTACAATTTTATTTGGCACAAAAGACTCAACCGAACTAAACCAAACTCGGTATGTGAATTAGTACTAACGCCTTCATTATAATAAGCTATACTAGCATTTCTAGGGACGGGCAGAAGTGGGGGTTATAGGGTAGGCCTGAAATTAATAATAATGATTTCCTATTGGGTTATCGGCAAATATGCACATAACAAAAGTTGTTTATTTTGTTATTTAGAGAAATTTGCTCAACACTTCTTTTCAATATGAACTACCAGGTACCTCACCTGAAAAAATTAATTTAAATGTATGTCAATATTTTCTCCTTAATAATTCAAATCTATGCATAATGCACAGGAGACGGGAAATATGGAGGACAGTGAAGTCTTAAATGAAATATTAATTTTATTATTAACAAATCCATAGCGACGACAGGTATAATAAACTCTAAACACTGGGACGGGTAAATGTCAAAATATTGTGCAAAGTAAAGCCTTGCAAAAAAAAAATACCATCACCATTCAGCCTCAAATGAATTCCCGGGTGAAGCCGGGTATCTGAGCAAATATATATATATGTGTGTAGTTTTGAACGGACCTAATTTCTGTCATTTCCTAGGTAGGATCGATGGACGTTTGAAGACAATTTTTGAAAATTGCGTCATGAGTACGACCTCAATAGCTGATTTCCCTAAATTTTCAAAATTTCCCAAGTCTACAACCCCCCCCCCACCCCCGCTTTAAGATTGCGACCGCTATAACGTTAACGGACAAATATACAAATATATATATATATATATATATATATATATATATATAAAATTTTAAACGGATTTTATTTTCGGCGTCTCCTAAGTATTATCAATAATCATTAGAGGAAAATCGGCGTAATTAGGACGTAAAACAGCAGAATAAACAACATTAACACTGACAATGTAATTTTGTCCAATTATTGTTCTGGAAGTGTTGTCTCTTGTTAGAATATTGAACGTGTTATTTACGAGTTTTTCATTTCTGTCACAGTCACCAAACATTCAAGTCCCTTGCCCGTGTGCATCCTATTGCAGGAAAAATGGGGAATATATAGTGACAAATCAGCTGGTAGGGAAATCTGCTAACTTTGCAGCGTACCGAAGTGACGGACATTTAAGCCCTGACGCGAGTCCACCGGTCCGTGGATCCCCTAGCTCCGTAATAACAAAGAACTAGGAATCCGTTGAAGAGAGAGTGAGGGTGGAGAATAGTCTACGATAATTGGAGTCCAAAGAGGAAGAGAGGAATTAAGGTGTGAATTAATAGTACCTCAATGCTAGGGCTCACTTCCTTTACAACAGCGAACCTCGTTTCCTCAAGCACTTCCTGTTCCAACCGCCTCACCATCTTCCCACAACAAGTAGCATCCAAGTATATAGATAGATAGAAGCCCTCCAGCACTTCCTGTTCCAACCGTCCCACCATCTTCCCACAACAAGTAGCATCCTATATACTTGGATGCTACTTGATGTGGGAAGATACAACAAGTACCATCCAAGTATATAGATAGATAGAAGCCCTCCAGCACTTCCTGTTCCAACCGCCCACCATCTTCCCACAACAAGTAGCATCCTATATACTTGGATGCTACTTGATGTGGGAAGATACAACAAGTACCATCCAAGTATATAGATAGATAGAAGCCCTCCAGCACTTCCTGTTCCAACCGCCTCACCATCTTCCCACAACAAGTAGCATCCAAGTATATAGATAGATAGAAGCCCTCCAGCACTTCCTGTTCCAACCGCCTCACCATCTTCCCACAAGTAGCATCCTATATACTTGGATGATGCTTGATGTGGGAAGATACAACAAGTAGCATCCAAGTATATAGATAGATAGAAGCCCTGCAGCTCTTCCTGTTCCAACCGCCTCACCATCTTCCCACAACAAGTAGCATCCAAGTATATGGATAGATAGAAGCCCTCCAGCACTTCCTGGTCCAACCGCCTCACCATCTTCCCACAACAAGTAGCATCCAAGTATATAGATAGATAGAAGCCCTCCAGCACTTCCTGTTCCAACCGCCTCACCATCTTCCCACAACAAGTAGCATCCAAGTATATAGATAGATAGAAGCCCTCCAGCTCTTCCTGTTCCAACCGCCTCACCATCTTCTCACAAACAAGTAGCATCCTATATACTTGGATGATGCTTGATGTGGGAAGATACAACAAGTAGCATCCAAGTATAAACATAGATAGATAGAAGCCCTCCAGCTCTTCCTGTTCCAACCGCCTCACCATCTTCCCACAACAAGTAGCATCCAAGTATATAGAAAGATTGAAGCCCTGCAGCACTTCCTGTTCCAACCGCCTCACCATCTTCCCACAACAAGTAGCATCCAAGTAAATAGATAGATAGAAGACCTCCAGCACTTCCTGTTCAAACCGCCGCACCATCTTCCCAAAACACGTAGCATCCAAGTACATATATAGATAGATAGAAGCCCTCCAGCTCTTCCTGTTCCAACCGCCTCACCATCTTCCCACAACAAGCAACATCCAAGTATATAGATAGATAGAAGCCCTCCAGCACTTCCTGTTCCAACCGCCTCACCATCTTCCCACATCAATTTGCTTGCATGTATTTAGATAGTTAGATGTCCTCCTGCACTTCCTGGTCCAACCGCCTCACCATCTTCCCACAACAAGTAGCATCCAAGTATATAGATAGATAGAAGCCCTCCAGCACTTCCTGTTCCAACCGCCTCACCATCTTCCCACAACAAGCAACATCCAAGTATATAGATAGATAGAAGCCCTCCAGCACTTCCTGTTCCAACCGCCTCACCATCTTCCCACAACAAGTAGCATCCAAGTATATAGATAGATAGATGCCCTCCAGCACTTCCTGTTCCAACCGCCTCACCATCTTCCCACAACAAGTAGCATCCAAGTATATAGATAGATAGAAGCCCTCCAGCACTTCCTGTTCCAACCGCCTCACCATCTTCCCACAACAAGCAACATCCAAGTATATAGATAGATAGAAGCCCTCCAGCACTTCCTGTTCCAACCGCCTCACCATCTTCCCACAACAAGCAACATCCAAGTATATAGATAGATAGAAGCCCTCCAGCACTTCCTGTTCCAACCGCCTCACCATCTTCCCACAACAAGCAACATCCAAGTATATGGATAGATAGAAGCCCTCCAGCACTTCCTGGTCCAACCGCCTCACCATCTTCCCACAACAAGTAGCATCCAAGTATATAGATAGCTAGATGCCCTACAGCACTTCCTGTTCCAACCGCCTCACCATCTTCCCACAACAAGTAGCATCCAAGTATTATAGATAGATAGAAGCCCTCCAGCACTTCCTGTTCCAACCGCCTCACCATCTTCCACAACAAGTAGCATCCAAGTATATAGATAGATAGAAGCCCTCCAGCTCTTCCTGTTCCAACCGCCTCACCATCTTCCCACAACAAGTAGCATCCAAGTATATAGATAGATAGAAGCCCTCCAGCACTTCCTGTTCCAACCGCCTCACCATCTTCCCACAACAAGTAGCATCCAAGTATATAGATAGATAGAAGCCCTCCAGAACTACCTGTTCCAACCGCCTCACCATCTTCCCACAAGAATGAGCATCCAAGTATATAGATAGATAGAAGCCCTCCAGCACTTCCTTTACCCACCGCCTCACCATCTTCCCACAACAAGGAGCATCCAAGTATATAGATAGATAGAAGCCCTCCAGCACTTACTGTTCCAACCGCCTCAACAACTTCCCACAACAACTAGAATCCCAGTAACTAGATAGATAGAAGCCCTCCAGCACTTCCTGTTCCAACCGCCTCACCATCTTCCCACAATAAGTAGTATCCAAGTATATAGATAGATAGAAGTCCTCCAGCACTTCCTGTTCCAACCGCCTCACCATCTTCCCCAACAAGTAGCATCCAAGTATATAGATAGATAGAAGCCCTCCAGCACTTCCTGTTCCAACCGCCTCACCATCTTCCCACAACAAGTAGCATCCAAGTATATAGATAGATAGATGCCCTCCAGCACTTCCTGTTCCAACCGCCTCACCATCTTCCCACAACAAGCAACATCCAAGTATATAGATAGATAGAAGCCCTCCAGCACTTCCTGTTCAACCGCCTCACCATCTTTCCCACAACAAGTAGCATCCAAGTATATAGATAGATAGAAGCCCTCCAGCTCTTCCTGTTCCAACCGCCCACCATCTTCCCACAACAAGTAGCATCCAAGTATATAGATAGATAGAAGCCCGCCAGCACTTCCTGTTCCAACCGCCTCCACCATCTTCCCACAACAAGTAGCATCCAAGTATATAGATAGATAGAAGCCCTCCAGCACTTCCTGGTCCAACCGCCTCACCATCTTCCCACAACAAGTAGCATCCAAGTATATAGATAGATAGAAGCCCTCCAGCACTTCCTGGTCCAACCGCCTCACCATCTTCCCACAACAAGTAGCATCCAAGTATATAGATAGATAGAAGCCCTGCAGCTCTTCCTGTTCCAACCGCCTCACCATCTTCCCACAACAAGTAGCATCCAAGTATATGGATAGATAGAAGCCCTCCAGCTCTTCATGTTCCAACCTCCTCACCTTCTTCCCTCAACAAGTAGCATACAAGTATATAGATAGATAGAAGCCCTGCAGCTCTTCCTTTTCCAAACGCCTCACCATCTTCACACTACAAGCAACATCCAAGTATATAGATAGATAGAAGCCCTCCAGCACTTCCTGTTCCAACCGCCTCACCATCTTCCCACAACAAGTAGCATCCAAGTATATAGATAGATAGAAGCCCTCCAGCACTTCCTGTTCCAACCGCCTCACCATCTTCCCACAACAAGTAGCATCCAAGTATATAGATAGATAGAAGCCCTCCAGCACTTCCTGGTCCAACCGCCTCACCGTCTTCCCACAACAAGCAGCATCCAAGTATATAGATAGATAGAAGCCCTCCAGCACTTCCTGTTCCAACCGCCTCACCATCTTCCCACAACAAGTAGCATCCAAGTATATAGATAGATAGAAGCCCTCCAGCACTTCCTGTTCCAACCGCCTCACCATCTTCCCACAACAAGTAGCATCCAAGTATATAGATAGATAGAAGCCCTCCAGCACTTCCTGTTCCAACCGCCTCACCATATTACAACAACAACCATCATCAATGTATTTAGATATATAGAAGCCCTCCAGCACTTCCTGTTCCAACCGCCTCACCATCTTCCCACAACAAGTAGCATCCAAGTATATAGATAGATAGAAGCCCTCCAGCACTTCCTGTTCCAACCGCCTCACCATCTTCCCACAACAAGTAGCATCCAAGTATATAGATAGATAGAAGCCCTCCAGCACTTCCTGTTCCAACCGCCTCACCATCTTCCCACAACAAGTAGCATCCAAGTATATAGATAGATAGAAGCCCTCCAGCACTTCCTGTTCCAACCGCCTCACCATCTTCCCACAACAAGTAGCATCCAAGTATATAGATAGATAGAAGCCCTCCAGCACTTCCTGTTCCAACCGCCTCACCATCTTCCCACAACAAGTAGCATCCAAGTATATAGATAGATAGAAGCCCTCCAGCACTTCCTGTTCCAACCGCCTCACCATCTCCCCACAACAAGTAGCATCCAAGTATATAGATAGATAGAAGCCCTCCAGCACTTCCTGTTCCAACCGCCTCACCATCTTCCTACTCTTCCGGTTCCTGATGTATTAGTAGTTCAGTTATCAGTAGTGTGTCATTCCAGAATGCGAGAAATCTGCTCATTTTACTCAACCTTCCATTATTTATATTTCTCTTTAATACTTCCCTCGATATTCATATTCGCCAATTAGAGCTTTATATACTGCACATGGACAAAATAATATTTTACGTTTGTGAGATGAGGATATTTAATAATTGCTTCAAATTAATCCAGCCTTCATATTTCGATGGAAAGCCATATTTATTTCAACCCGTTATATACATAGCTATTGATTGACCATGCTTTTTAGCCGGTTAATTTTAGCCATCAAAATATTATTTTACTTGAAATTTTTTAAAAGAACTTATCTAACTCTAATTGGTTTTAAGCTCATTTTTCATACTGTTATTTTTTTAAGAGTTTGTGGAATGACAACAAATTTAAGTTTTTATTTTGTTTTTTTCAGGTAAGTCAAACTTGAATACCGTCTCCACCGTGAGTACATTCTACTTATTATACCTTAAAAGTTCCTTTTCCATTACTATAATCATAAAACCTTTTGTAATGAGCATTGTGCTTTTTTAATTCTTTTAGTCCGAAAAGGACTTTTTTATTCTATACACTATATTTTGAAACAAATTTATACTATTTTAAAAATTACAATATTTTATAATTTTTCATGAAAAAAAACGTTGTTTTATGATTTACACTTTTCTGGGCGGGACAGAACTAAGGCTTTCTACATATACACACTTTTCTAGATAGGATAGAGCTAAGGATTTCTACATATACACACATTTCTAGATAGGATAGAGCTAAGGATTTCTACATATACACACTTTTCTAGATAGGATAGAGCTAAGGATTTCTACATATACACGCATTTCTAGATAGGATAGAGCTAAGGATTTCTACATATACACACATTTCTAGATAGGATAGAGCTAAGGATTCCTACATATACACACTTTTCTAGATAGGATAGAGCTAAGGATTCCTACATATACACACTTTTCTAGATAGGATAGAGCTAAGGATTCGTACATATACACACTTTTCTAGATAGGATAGAGCTAAGGATTTCTACATATATACACTTTCCTAGATAGGATAGAACTAAGGATTTCTACATATACACACTTTTCTAGATAGGATTGAACTAAGGATTTCTACATATACACACATTTATAGATAGGATAAAGCAAAGGATTTCTACATATACACACTTTTCTAGATAGGATAGAGCTAAGGATTTCTACACATACACAGTTTTGTAGATAGGATAGAGCTAAGGATTTCTACATATACACACTTTTCTAGATAGAATAGAGCTAAGGATTTCTACACATACACACTTTACTAGACAAGATTTGAGTAAGGAATTATATAAATGTGGTTCACATCTTATTCAAGAGTATGAATTTGTGAACGAATCACGTCCTTTTCACGCGCTTATATTTCTGATATAAAATCCTTTATGTAAACCCAGAACATCTCACGACTTGACGCGGGTTTTTATCAAAATTGTAAACATAATTTATGGAACCATATATATAAATCGTTATGCATTAACAAAAATCAAACCTTTCATCATACTATTGTAAATACACTGTAGATAATGTTATAAAGGAAGTTATAATCATAATCCCTCCTCTAGTCAGAGTATTTATTTCGCGTATCCAAATAAAAACAGATTCTGCCATAAATTAAAACTCCGAGTATAATCCAGTTTTGTAATCGTTTGCCACTTCCAAATAATCGGCCGTGTTTCTAGTTCACGCGCACTCCTCATGAAGGGTCGTTGTACTAACATTCACAAAGCATGTGTATGTAATGCTACGGGAGATGACGTCACCTCAGCTATGTATTCTCTATTTCACTCTTTGAAGACTTGAGATATTTAGGGGAAAAATAGGCATTTTAGTCAGATTTCCCTCAAGGGAAATCAGCTGTTGAGGTCGTACTCATGACGCGTTTTCTCCAAATGTCCATCGACCCTACCCAGGAGATGACGAAAATGAGGTCCGTTCAATATATATATATATGTCTTCTAACATTCTAGCGCTCGCAATTTTTGTTTGATCGTTACCAAACTCGATATTCTATCGTTTTATGCAAAAAGAAAGATCAAGTTCGTTAACGGCTAAAATCAGACCGTGGAGGGGGGGGGGTGGTTTAGAGGGGGGATTTTCGAAAATTCGAAATACCTCGGTTTCATAGGTCGGATCGAAAAATTGTATAGAACCAATCTTATTCCAAATTAAATGTACTATAAATATTGTTATATACATTTATTCAGTATCTTGAATATTAACCGAGATATTTGCATTTTTCAGTTTTCAGCCATCAGCAAACCGCCACTTCTACTCATGTTACATAAACAATACTCTGCTACATAATAAATCACATTATTCGAAGTTTAAATACCAAAACTTGTATTGAAGAGACCTTTATTATACGAGATACATGCAAATATGTCCTTGTAACCCCCCCCCCCTCTTAAGGTTTTGGACTACTAAAATTTATTTGAGACATAGTAAATAGATCTCAATAAAATTAATACGTTGTATTCTGATATATTTCAGTAATTGTTTTTCTTTCCGGTGTGAGGCGGGCAGACCCGTGTGTTTACATTTCTAACGCTTCCTGTCGGCAGGAGGTTATTGAAATTGGATGAAACATTTCTCATTTCCGTTTGTATTTATTCACGGTGGTGTTGTGTTACCAGTATGCAGATTTATCTATTACTAAACTTCACGAGGGAAATCTGCTTAGCTCACGCAGCCCCTGCGTGACGGACTTTCTTCTTTAATCCAACTTACATCTACTCCTAGGAATTCCTGACTATTGCAATCCGGGTTCAGCGGCCAACCAATATTTGTTGTTTACTCATTCCATAACTACTGATTCTAAGACCCATTTACTATTTGACGGTTTTTGCGAAATCCCGCCA
>CM032228.1:254205000-254207500 GCA_019009955.1 Riptortus pedestris
TTCGAAACACTTTAGTCGCCTCTAAAGGAAGTTCAACATTAGCGCCTCTTCATTACTTCATATTTCGAGTGGCTACGGTTTTTTTCCCCGACTCACGACTCTTCCTTCACCTGTTGACACTTATCTACAAAGCGTCTTTATCTCCCTTACTTACTCTATCCGCCAGCAACCATCTCCCTAACATTATCAAGCCCAAGAAAGGCCTATTGCTCGTTAGTGTCAGAAATCAAAAGTGGGAGGGGGGTTTAGAGGGGGGAATTTCAAATATTTGAAATATCTCTGTTACTATAAGTCGGTTCGGAAAATTGTGCATAGCCAATCTTCCTGCAAATTAAATCACCTATAAATGTTGTTATATACACATTTTTCTGTATAATGAATGACCAAGATATTTGAATTTTATAGTTTTCGGCTTTCAGTAACCCCCCCCCCTTAGACATGACATAATACCAATAAGCTATTATATCATGAACCACTTCATTCCAAGCTTAAATACCAAATACTGTTTTCAAGAGACATTCATTATGCGAGATGCATGCAAATTCGTTCTGCCACGAAAACCATAAAAAATGTTTGTTTGATTTACCCGATAGTTAACCATTTCATTCAAGACTAAAGGTCGTATTTGTTATTTGCCGAAATTGGACATAAAATAGTGAGGGTTTCGAAGGGGCGAGAATTTGAATACTCATAATATCTCCGTTATTATATTCTTCGTTTCCAGAGTCAAGTGCATACTGAATTAGAGAACGAAACTAGAATTATCCATTTAAGCTCCTGATTTCTAGAGTTAAGTGTATAGTAAATCAGTAAACTAAATAACATATATCCATGTAGTAGCTGATTTCCAAAGTTAAGTGCATAGGGGATTAGTGAACGAAATAGCAATTATCCATTTAACCACCTGATTTCTAGAGTTAAGTGTATATTAAATCAGTAAACGAAGTAACAATTATCCATTTAAACATCTGATTTCTAGAGTTAAGTGCAAAGGGGATTTGTGAACGAAATAGCAATTATCCATTTAAACAGCTGATTTCTAGAGTTAAGTGCAAAGGGGATTTGTGAACGAAATAGCAATTATCCATTTAAACAGCTGATTTCTAGAGTTAAGTGTATAGTAAATCAGTAAACGAAGTAACAATTATCCATTTAAACAGCTGATTTCTAGAGTTAAGTGTATAGTAAATCAGTAAACGAAGTAACAATTATCCATTTAAACAGCTGATTTCTAGAGTTAAGTGCAAAGGGGATTAGTGAACGAAATAGCAATTATCCATTTAACCACCTGATTTCTAGCGTTAAGTGTATAGTAAACCAGTAAACGAAGTAACAATTATCCATTTAAACACCTGATTTCTAGAGTTAAGTGCATAGGGGATTAGTGAACGAAATATCAATTATCCATTTAAACAGCTGATTTCTAGAGTTAAGTGTATAATAAATCAGTAAACGAAGTAAAAGTTATCCATTTAAACACCTGATTTCCAGAATTAAGTGTATCTTAGATTAGTGAACAAAATAACAGTTACCCATTTAAACATCAGATTTCTATAGTTAAGTGGAAGAGAGCGATATGATATTTGACGAAGTGCAAGTGGTAACGCACCTGTTATTCAAACAGAGGTCACTCCAAGAGCTATTTGCATATAATGCACCTGAGGGCATTGGCACAGAGGCTGTTGCAATTCAAGGCTGCGTATATATTGTGCATATGACCCCCAGCCCTAGCCCAAATATATACACTGGGGCAGGAAGTGCAATAAATGGCGCATTACCGCTTTACCCAACCATCATTTCCGGGTGAATTCCGCTTCCGTTTCAACAAAAAAAGTCCTACCCGTCGAAATTAAACTAGAGTTCGCGCGTGCTGCGTAAACTAAGCAGATTTCCCTAGCGCTGGAATACGATATGCTGATGATCAACTAGCCATCCATTCTGTATTTCTCCCATAGTAAGAAGTCTAAAGAAAAAGGAATTAAATAGTTAAAACATGGACTATCCTATTGATAACAAATATTCAATTAGCCTAGCTCGTGAAATTTTAATTAAAAAAATTAAAATTATTTACTAACGTCGACTTTGAGCAACTCAAGCTAATCGGGACGGGTTATCTACAGGTTAGCACCCTTTTTTTAGTCAGGGTGGGACTAAGGATTCTATTTAATGAGTTAGTCACTAAATAAATTCCCATTACCCAGGCGAGAATCGAACTCGCCACTCTAGGTTTACCACGTGAGATTAAAGGCAAAGCTTTAACTCTCATGGCTAACCTGAGCCCCAAATTTTAATTGATGCAAAATATTTGTTCATATCTCCACCAAACTTCAAACTTCAAATGAAGTAGTTCATTATATAGCAGCTTATTGTTAATATGATATGAGTAGGAGTGGGGGGGGGGTTTACCTAAAACCCTGAAAACTAAAGAAAAACACATATCTCGATTGATTCAATATAGAGAATATATGCGCATAACAACATTTAAAGAAACTTAATTTTG
>CM032228.1:254212500-254220000 GCA_019009955.1 Riptortus pedestris
TCGAGAATCTTTATTTTCTCTTCTTCAGGGCTGTAAAAATTTACATGTATAAAAAAAAAAAAAAAAAAAAAAAAAAAAAATAAACATTATAATATTGCACATTGTTGTTTTATACATTGTTATAAAAGGGTGTTTTTTCCTTATTTATTACTTACCGAAGACTAAATATATATACAGACTATTATACAATTCTTATTGCACTATGACTATAAGGTTACTATAACCCTAGTCATTCTCGAACATTCTCGAAATATCGGCATAAACTAAGATTCATTTCACCAACATTGACCAAAACTCCGAAAAGAACAACATACCACATATAAATACAACCTGGTCGAAAACATCAGCGCAATTATATATATATAATATATATATATATATATATAAATATATGTGTGTGTGTGTGTGTGTATGTATGTATGTATATACAGTTTTCAACAAAAACGGACCTCATCTTCTTCGTTTCCTGGTGGGTAGGATAGATGAACATTTGAAGAAAAATTTTCGAAAATCGAAAGAGCAAAAGTGGGGGCCTGCAATCAAAAGTTCACGAATATCTCGGTTCAATATTCAAAATAGAGAATAAATGTGTATGGCAATATTGATAGTACATGTAATTTGCAATAAATATGGTTTTATAATAGTTTACAGTTAGTATTATAATAGATAGATAGATAGATAGATGCTTTTATTGTCATAGGACCAATGGTCCTCTCTTACAGACAATAGACTGAATAATATAAACTAATGTACAAACAAAACTAAAAATATAAATAAAACTAATATACAAAGAGAAAACTAAAAATATAAATAAAACTATTAAACAAATGTCATTATGGTGGACTGTGGTACAATGTCATATATATCCCCCATCTCGGATCGTTAGGAAAATGATTAATGCAGCCTTTTCGAATGATGATGAGGCTTTTATTTCTTCCGGTAAAGCATTCAGCTCTCTTGCCGCAACAGCAGAGAAAGATTGGCGAAATATGTTTGTTCTGCAAGGCTGTCAGTTTTGAAATCGTTTCCCAGTCTGTCAACTATTCATGGGAATAAAATCCCTCATACAGATTTTTGGGCACTCCGAAATCCAGGATTTTCTTTGAAAGGCACATAGTATATTTTTAAGCGCCGATACACCTTAGACGTGAGCCATCCCAGAGCTTTCGTGTATGATGTTATGTGCTCATCTCTCTAGCATTGAAATTATATATCTGATTGCTGAATTAAATGCTCTCATGAATTTTTATGTCATCTGTAGATGTAATATCTATGTAAACGGAGTCACAGTACCACATTAATGGCAAAATTAGCTGGATACCAGTTTTTAATCTTAATTTCTAATGGGAAAAAGTTTTTTATATTTTATTAATGGATTGTAATGATTTTCTTATTTTGTTAGCTACCGAAGATGCTTGATCCTGCCATGAGAGATTGAAATAGATGTACAGTGACAGAGATGTTATTCGGATTTTTGAAATTAACCCCCCTAACACACCCCCCTCCCCGTATTCTAGGCCCTATTTCAGCCATGAGATTAGATTGTCATGTTTCAAAGAATTGTTTACAATATTCTAGAATTCTACACATGGCTTTCGTCCACCTAGCTTACATTAATCAACACTATATTACATAATTTAATATATGCATCTCCATCATAAGGTAAGGGGTTATTATCGTTAAAACCCGGAACATTTTTCTAATAAAGTTTTTTTTCCCCCTTTTTTCCTCTTGAGTCCGTAGACATCCGGTATGCGTTTTTTGGATTTTGGAGTTTAATATTTTTAGGCGTGATAGTACAAAAAAAATCTCGGTGTAGCGTAGACTAGAAACGGGTCTGGTAATATATATACGTATAGAGGAAGCCAGCGAGGGGGGAGGGATGGTAAAAAAGCAGGAATTTCTAAAAGCAGAGTGTCACGTGTCACGAGGGGAGGTCTACCTCATACTGGCCTCCAAACCCCTCCCCGTCACCTTACACTACTGGAGACAAGATATTGGGCGCTATATATCTCCAGGGACCTAGACCTCATCTTAAGTAAAGTAGTATCTATACTTTTTAGCCCCGAAGAAGAAAAAATAAATATTCTCGAAATATTGGAATGAACTATGATTTTTTCACCATCACTGACCAAAACTCCAAGAAAGTGTGTGTGTGTGTGTGTGTGTGTGTGTGTGTGTGTGTGTGTGTGTGTGTGTGTGTGTGTCTTCCGTTTTAGTGATCGCAATTATTGTTTAATCGTTACCAAACTCGATATTTAGTCGTTGTATGTAAAAAGTCCGTCACGCAGGGGCTGCGTAAACTAAACAGATTTCCCACGTGAAGTTTTACAATAGAGAAATTTCACGAGAGCCGAGCAGTTAATGAAACGGCCGAGCTAGCTTTTGGCGGGGAAGACACTTAGTCCGTTAGCCGCCCAGGATTTAATAAAAATGCAAATATCTCGGTTAATATTCAAGATAGAGAATAAATGTATATGACGCTATTTATAGTAAATTTAATTTGTAATGAGATTCTGTACAATTTTTCGATCCGACGAATAGTAACGGAGATATTTCGAATTTTTTGAAAATCCCCCTTTAACCCCCCCCCCCTCCCCGTGGTTCGATTTCAGCCGTTAACGAACTTGATTTTTCTTTTTACATAAAACGACTAAACATCGAATTTGGTAACGATAAAACTTATATATATATATATATATATATATATATATATATATATATATATATACAGTTTTGACCGGACCTCATTTTCGTCATCTACTAGGTAGGGTCGATGGACATTTGAAGGAAAAATTCGAAAATTCCGTCATGAGTACGACCTCAATAGCTGATGGGATGATGGACGGCTGAAATCGGACCAGTTGGAGGGGGGGGCGGGTTTAGAGGAGGGGAATTTCGAAAATTCGAAAAATTGTATAGAAACAATCGTATTGCGAATTTAATGTTCTATTAATGTCTTTCCATGCATATTTTCTGTATCATGAATAATAACTGAGATATTTGGATTTTATAGTTTTCCGCTTTTAGTAAACCCCCACTCCAACTAGTGTCATATTAATAATAAGCCGTTACATCACGAATCACGTCATTACAAGGCTAAATACCAAATATTGTTTTCATTGAGTTTTTACTTTGTGAGATACGAGCTCGTATATGTAAATACGTTCTGTTGCCCCCCCCCTCTTCTTCTTTTGTTATTGGATTCCTAAAATTTAAGTAATTAAGATTAAAATTAGTCTGATTTTTTACGAATTACAGCACTAGCTTTAGTAAAAAATTAAAATTAATATGTTATATTCAGATGCATTTCATTAATGGTTTTTTTTTTTCTGGTCTAGAATTCAGGTTTTCTGACTTGTATGTTTACAATTCAGAAGCTTTCCCTTATAGAGTTATTAACTTGTAATTGAAAGATTTCTCATTACCGTTTGTATTTATTCACTTAATATTCGCGGTGGTGTTACCAGTATGTATATTTATCTTTTGTAAACCTTCGCGTGGGAAATCTGCTTAGTTTACGCAGCCCCTGCGTGACGTATTTATTTCGTCAACTCCTAGATAGTATCGATAGATGGTGGAAATTGAATAATTTTTTTTTTTTTTTTTTTTTTTTGGAATGCGCTATCTGGGCCGGTAAGAGGTACACGTGCTGAGAAAGGAGGTCGACCGCATGTCAAAACTCTTCAAAACACACACACATGGACATAGCTACATATGTATAATCTGTCTCATGTACAATGCATATCTACAATGCATATGTACAACGGTCTATGTACAATCCTTTCATTAAAGCCAGCTCATCAGTCTTACAAAGTGTTTCTCATGAATCCTACAGATCAGCTGTCTCTATCCGCCATTTAAAAACCACTCGTTTTACATACGACAGTTTCACTTCATACCCTCAATATTCGTCCCCGGCTCCGTTTCGTTAAAGGTGAAAGTGAAACGCCTGAATATGACTCGAGAAGCAGTGATAGATAGATAGATAGATAGATAGATAGATAGATTTTTATTGGCTTATGTTTTACAACATGTTGCCAGGAGTCTGGCCCATTTCTGTTAGCACCGTTGTTAAAATAATATAACTCATTAAAAAATGTGTAAATAACTAATAATATTTTCTAAAGTACAAATTCACAGGATATACATTGGTTTGTAATATAATATATATATATATATATATATATATACATACACACACATACACATACATATACGTACATACACATATACATATATACAGATACACACGCATACACATATATATATATATATATATATATATATATACATACACACACATACACATACATATACGTACATACACACACACACACACACACACACACACACACACACACACACACATATACATATATATACATATTGACGTCTAAATAAAGATCACTTCTCTGATATATCAAATTAACATAATTCTTCTCTATGATTTATTACAAACAGTATAATAATAATAATAATAAGTGTTATTGAATGCAATAATTAATGTACTGGTTAATGATGTTTAAGCACCCCATAAAAATAATACAATTCTTCCTTTAATACTGTTAACTTTACATATAACTGCATTATTTATTATCTTAACATTAAGTATGTTTGGAAATACATTAATATTATTGCAAATTATTTTTAATGTTGATAATTGGTTAGCCTGTTGGTGTGGAAAATGCTTCGATGAATGGGTTGTTACGGCCGTCCAGGATGTCCGAAGGTTGATCGTTCGAGTAATGTTCCATGACAAGATATTACTACCGTCTCCATGGCAAGTCTTATCCAGAGGATCATCCAGCTGCTCTGTATGCTATGTTGGTATTACTTTATTTCGAGAAGCAGTGTTTGGACAATAAAATCAGGTTGTATGCACACCATACACTTCGACTGAATTACTACTGTAGCCCGTATATAGACCGCGTATTACACTACTTGAAACATGACAACATTATCAAAAGATTATAATGTAAGGCAATTCTGAAAATATTTGCAGAAATGAGCATAATTACGTAAATATAATAATTTTATATGTTAAACAACTGATTCGTCGCTAAATCGCCCCAATTTCGAAATGCGATAATTGTATGAATAAATAAATTAATACGTTGTACGCCAAACGGAAAAGGTTCATCACGCACAGGCTACGTTAACTAAGCAGATTTCCCGTGTGCGTCACGTATTTGCTTTTATCCCAAAGCGTAAATTTTCAATGAGAACAATATTTGGTATTTAGGCTTCAAATAAAGACCATCAAAATACAAGAACTTATTGTTAATATGGCATGATTAGTAGTTGGGGTTTACTGATGGCCGAAAACTAAAAAAAATGCCAATATCTTGCTTAATAATAAAGGTAGTGAAAAAAGTATGTAACTACATTTATAGAACATTAAGTTTGGTTCAATACAATTTGTATATCCGACATATAACAACGGAGATATTTTTAATTTTCGATATTCACCCCCTTTAACCCCTAACTTGATATTTATTTTTACTCAAAGGTCTTATACGATCAAACAAAAATTGCGACCGCTACAGCGGTAGCAGACATATATATAGTATTGAACGGAACTCATTTTCGTCATTTCCTGGGTAGGACCGCTGGACTTTAAAGAAATGTTCCGAAAATCCCGTCTTGAGTACAACCACTATACCTGATTTCATAAACTGAAGTCCCCCCCCCCAAAACCAAGATCTGTTGTGGATATTACAACATGAACTTCCACTGAAACATGTTATGCTCGATTCGAGGCAACACACCTTTGTATATAAACTGCTCAAAAATGAATAGAGATATTGGCTGTTTTGTGGTATGTATGGGGCCTAGCAGTTTTGTTTGTTTTTTTAAATTATAAATATCATTAATATTTATTAGAAACTATTGTTTTTTTCCCCCCATAAAAAAGAAATTTAATTGAGGTCCATTTAATTAAGATTAATAGGATAAGAAAAAATAACCAATATCTCTATTCAAAACGTTTTTTGAGTTATGCTAGATACGAGGCGACACACCTTTGTATATAGTTATCGTTTTTTTAGCAGATTTCCATTAAGGGAAATCAGCTATTGAGGTCGTACTCAACGCGATTTTGAAAAAATTCCTTCAAATGTCCATCGATCCTACCTAGGACATGAGGTCCGTTCAAAATTATATATATATATATATATATATATATATATATATATATATATATATATATATATATATATATATGTGTGTGTGTCTGTTAACACTCTAGCTAACTTGGTATTTAATCGTTTTATGTAAAAAGGAAGATCAAGTTCGTTAACGGCTGAAATCGGACCAGTGGGAGGGAGAGTTTAAAGGAGGGGATTTTCGAAAATTAGAAATATCTCCGTTACTATACGTCGGATCGAAAAATTGTGTAGAATTAATCTTATTGGAAATTAAATTTACTCTAAATATTGTTATGTACATTTATTCTCTATCTTGAATATTAACCGAGATATTTGAATTTTTATTAAGTGTAACGGACGAGCTCCCGCCGAAAGCTAGTTCGGGCGTTTCCGTAACTCATCGGCACTCGTATGGAGATTTCTTTATTGTATAACTTTACGTGGGAAATCTGCTTAGTTTACGCAGCCCTGCATGACGGACTTTTTACCGAATTTCCTTTAAAAAAAAAAAAAGAAATTGAAACCTTATGTCGAACTTTATTTGTGATGTGGTATTTGTTATTCTCTATACATTTTGAAATGGTAATGACTCTTTAAAATCAGATGATTCAAATATACGTTCCAACTGACATCAAAAGTTACTGAATGTTTGTGGTTTAAAAAATTCTCATTGCCATAAACTATTGTCAAAAGGTGACCTGATTCGGTTTCACAACTCTCGTCCGGCCAGCTCAGTAAAAACACGTCACCCATTAAACACGAGCTTAATTCTCTATTCGACTCGATCATTTACATATATAGAATTTTAAAAAAGCCACCACGCAGGGGCTGCGTTTCTTAAGCAGATTTCCCACGTGCTGACACATGAGTGACCTCATTTCACTCTCTATTCCGACTGAAAACAAGAAAGCAACCTATTATAGCATTGTTAACACATGTTTTAACGAAGTGTGTGTGTGTGTGTGTCTATATATATACATCTATACGTCGTTCTCCATATTTAAATGTTTTATTTGTGATACCAATGTTCAAGTTCATCAATGGCCAGCATGAAACACTGTAGACCATTTCTTTTAATTCCTCATCATCCTAAAGTTCAAATGGAGGGGAAAAGAAAACAGAATATCAGATGACATTGTGTCATCACAACATTCGGTAAGTCTGCTTAGTTGGCTTAGAAGCCAATGCGTTGCTCAGACAGTACTGCTGCTATACATTATAGACTTTCGGTTGAGTCGAGAGCTGCTTTTGTGCATTAGATAAGACCTGGTGGCCAGAGAAGAGTCCCGTGTGAATGAGAGTGGATATTTTGTAAGTGGCGAGGTGGAACATGGATCGTTCTAAAGTCGTG
>CM032228.1:254225000-254345000 GCA_019009955.1 Riptortus pedestris
TTTATGTTCGCTTTAAAAGCGATTCTTTAAACAGCAAAAACTCTTTGAATGGCATTTTTAGGGTCGCACAATTATTTATATGTGTTGATCAGCATTTAGAAAAATCCAAGGTTGACCTCCAATCTGGAACACCTTCGGAACTCGAATCCTTGAAAAATTCGCGGGAATGGTAACTTTGGATTGGATAAGAAATTGATCGCCGGAAATGAAGATTTCTCTGCAGTACAACGATGAACGAGAGGTTAAACCTTGGAGACTAAACAAGACGTTAGTTGTTGCCACTGGACACTTGTGTACATGGACTCCAACGTTTAGCAGAGATTGAACAAGATCGGGTTTGGAAAGTAATCTTCTTCTTTTCCAAAAGTGATCATCTTGCCCAAAAACATTCTAACCGTTCTAAACACTGTATCCTTGTCCAGTACTAAAAAAAATCAATGTTTCCTAATGGCCAATCTGCAGTACAACGAGAAAATCTTTTGCTCTATATACATCCTTCACGATTGTACATTGAACTAAGCAAGACGTTAATTATTGACACAAAACATGACTTTATGGGATAACGATACAAAAAAAAAAAAAAACGTTAAGCAATTATACACCGAATTGTCCAAACTTTGCCACAGAATATCATTGCTCTAGAACGGATCGATATAATGACTTTGACAACTATTGGCACTCTTCAGCGTTGCTTGGTTTCAGCAACTGGAACTGAAGAAGAACGAAAAAATAAATAAGAGAGATTTTAGTGCGGTATTCCCAGACACATTGAACAGTCCTGTATACTGTCACAACGTCAGGTGTCTTCAAAAGTACCAATTTTGCATCCTTACGCAAAAGACGATCCACTCAGACTACACATAGATGTTTTGGAAAATGTAGAATGCGTTACTTTTGACTAAATGTGTGTGGTGTTCGTGGATATATTAACTGTTCGGATGGGGTTTCCTCAGTAAACGTCGGACAATGTTTGAGCATTGCTTGGATTCGTCTCTGGACATTGTTGGCGCTGAATACCGGCAGAATAAGGAATGGACAAGACGAAGCTTTGTTATAGGAGAAGTTTAGCTTTAAAGCCTTGAAAGGTGTTCACATTTTGCTGGGATAAAAGGATTCTCAAACAATGTTAGCTTATCGGAGGACAAGACTATAAAGGTTTCACAACAGACTTGTCCAAGTATTAGGTTAGCTTTGGGGGATGTGGAAAATTTGCTGCAATGTTGGGAAGTATATATAATTATTAAATATTCGGCAATTATTTATAGACGAAAATTCACTGAAGATGGCAAAACTTATTTCTGCTGTCCCGCAAGGACAAAGGTCGTTATAATGGAAAGGAGCAAACAAGTCTAAAGAAATAAGGATGAAATTGAGGCTGAGAGAGAGTAAGAGTGAGGAGAAAGCACCCCCCCCCCTCTCACTCTGGTGTGACACGCGGATCCTTGCGGCTAAACCACCCCCTCCCCTATAAACCCCCCTATACCCCCCCCCCCCCCCCGGTGAAGTTTTCCTCGTGACCGTCCTTGAGGAGGCCGGCGACCCCGTGACACTACCCCCAGCTCTCGCCAAGGTCACTCGCCGCTCCGTATTGATTTTCCCCCTCCCAGTCACCGGCTCAAGGTGACGCCTATATATCACACCCCTCGGCTCTACCTGTCCAATTACAGCCCTCACGCAGGGGCTGCGTAAACTAAGCAAATTTCCATCAAGAAAGAATTGAATAACTTGATTAGTATTTGCACCATTCCTGCTCCGATTTCAGCCAATAACAAATATGATTTTTAGTGAACGGCTAAATATCAAGTATGGTTTAGATCAAATAAAAATATTCGAGCGAAGAAGGCAAAATCTTAATAAAGGCCTCATGGCAACAATTGTTGATATATTAGCTTGGAATGAAGAATTTCATGTGTTAACAGCTTATTGTTAATATGACACGTGTACTAGCGGGGGTTCACTGAAGGCTGAAAACTAAAATCCAAATATCTGGGCTAATATCCAACATTGAAAAAATAAATATACGGCAACATTCTTAGAAAATTATCGTTGCAGTAAGATTTTTTTCATATAGTTTTAAACGGACCCCATTTCCACCATCTCCTGGGTAGGATCAATGGACATTTTAGTCCTCGGGCAACAGGCCCTTCATAGGCAGAGGTTCAACGTCCAGAAGAATTACTGATCACCTGATCCATGCTGAAACAGGTGTCTCCCTGCATAATTGAAGGGCGCCATCTTAAAAGCTCCTCAAACTCAATTGGCGTTCATCCATTTTGCTAGCAGATGCTACTCCCCTCCAGGAACCTGCTTAGATCAAAACCCCCTTTCCACTGGAAATTGCATTCCAATATAGTTTCGCCTTCGCCAAGACGCAATCCAAAAATTTAACAGTTACTTCAAAAAAGACAGTAAAACATTTCCTGCTTGCATAAAGCGCTCATTTGCATACCGACTTGTGTACTGCGATATCGAAAAATTATTGCATGTCTGTCGACTGGAACTCACATCAGTTCCAGATTTTGTGGATCGTTCTAAACATCCATTCGTTCAAGGTTCCATGAATTTGCTGAAATATTGTATGTGTTAAAACCTCAGGTTGAGAAATACTAAGTTTTAGAACATGGAGAATGCACTACTTTTGACTAGATGTATGTGGTTTTACCTGCAAATGTACACGTTAACAAATTTGGAATTAGGACTAGGAAGGTCTTGGACGTTAAGTCGAAGCGCATGTGCATTTCTGCCATGGTGTGTAGACCAAAGGAAAATGCCTTTTCTCAATATCCAAAAGAAATGTTTCCTTTTCCCGAGCCGGAGTACAAAAAGTATTGGCCGAGATTTGTGTTAGAAGAAAAGCTGTGGCTGTAGGAAAAGGAAGGAAAGGTTGTGGGACGGAGGGTCTGGGGCAGCCTGTTGCACGGCCTACTGGCACCCCATGTGTCTTCTCGCTCTAACCTCTCCACCTCTCATTCCAACCTAGGTTGTCAAATTTATATAGACATATCCCTCCCCCCAATGAAATTTCCTTTCATGGCGTGCTTAGTAGGAACGAAGGATGCGACCAGTCCTGGCCTACATATAATGACCCTTTTACAATTTTTTAATCGAGCGCAGAACTGCGTTTGGGAAATAATGCCCGGAATGCAATAGTTATTGGCGCCCGAACCGACTCCGAGTCACAACACCAAATGGGTTTTGCAGTTGTCAAATCAGTTTCCCGTTGAGTTTATACGTCAGAAGAGTTTCATTCTTAGTTTTCTATAGGCTCTTAATGTCGCTGGTTAGACTCATGGAATTCGGAGATTGATCTAGAGCCTGCTCATTTCACTGCAATAAGATATATATATATATATCCCAGAAATACCAGAAACAGATTCAGGTTCGATCCCCGTCAAGAGAGAAAATTAGTTAACGAGGTCGCCACTAGAGCACGCTTGTGTCGCTGTGCCTATGGATTATCTGACTAAGAGTATATACGTCTGGCAGCCCCTCTGATGATGACTAACGATTATGACTCTCTTAGATCCCGTTTACAGACATCCCGACATCGTGATCTGACACCAGATACAATGGCCAGCCTGCTGAGGACAACTCAAGCCAGGTCCTTCTTGGCTAACGGAGGCTGTTCGTCGAGTCGATCTCTCACTTCCTAAAACTCTGATGACGAATCATAAAGGTCTGTTATGTCGGCCGAAATTAAAAGGTATATCGTCCGGGAATGGTCTATACCGTAGAAGTATTATTGATATTTCAGACCTTAAACTTGATCCTTAGTTTTGCATAAATCATAACGAGTTTTGGAACGATTAAACGAAAGTCCGTCACGCAGGGGTGGCGTAAACTAAGCAGATTTCCCACTTGAATTTTACAATAGAGAAATTTCACGAGAAGCGAACAGTTACGGAAACGGCCAAATTAGCGTTTGGCGGAAACTCACGACCAGAACAGAAGCCGATCTCATCTGGTCCGTTATCCACACACACTTAATAAAAATGCAAATATTTCGGTTAATATTCAAGATAGAGAATAAATGTATAGAACAATATTTATAGTAAATATAATTTGCAATCAGATTGATTCTTTACAATTTTTCGATCCGACGAATAGTAACGGAGATATTTAGAATATTGGTCTGATTTCAGCCTCCCATTGGTCTGATTTCAGCCATTAACGAACTTGATTTTATTTTTGCATAAAATGCTTAAATATCGAGTTTGGTAACGATCAAGAAAAAATTGCGACCGCTAGAGCGTTAACAGACACACAGACATATGTGTGTATATATATATATATATATATATATATATATATATATATATATATATATATATATATATATATATATATATATATATATTCGATATACCCGTCATTTGTAGAACCTCAATATCTAAGGGAAATCTACTAAAATCACTTCAAACCCTTAAACCGAAAAATTTAATATATTGAGAAAACCATATCATTTTAGAGAGCGTAGCGCCTTTAGCGCTTTGGGAATAAAATTTAGAAAAATACTCAAAATTTTAAAATGAATTATAATAAAATAACTTCAATACTGAATTAAGCTATTATAATATAAATATTAACAAAAGCCCTCAAATGTGAAATATTTTTGTCAGTGTAATTCTAACAAAAGTCCGTGACTCAGGGGCTGCGTAAACTAAGCAGATTTCCCACGTAAAGTGATACAATAGAGAAAACAGCATACTAGTACCAGCAATAGTAAGGAATCTCTAAACCGATTTCACCAAACAGGGGGAACCAAACAGTTACGGAAACGGCCGAAATAGCTTTCGGCGGAAAGTCCATTATCCGTACACACTTAATACAAATGCAAATATCTATTATTATTAGATAGGTTATTATTCATGATAGAGAGTAAATGTATATAACAATATTTATAGTGCATTTAATTGGAATAAGATTGGTTCTATACAAGATTATAGTAACAGAGATATTTCGACTTTTCCGAAATCCTCCCCTCTAAATCCTCCCTCCCATTCGTTCGGTTTCAGCAATTAACGAACTTGATCTGTCTTTTTACATAAAACGTGTAAATATCGAGTTTGGTTGCGATCAAACAAAAATTGCGACCGCTAGAGCGTATATATATATATATATATATATATATATATATATATATATATATATATATATATATAATTTGGAACGGACCTCATTTTCGTCATCTCCTAGGTAGGATCGATGGCCATTTGAAGAAGTTTTTCGAAAATCGCGTCATGACTACGACCTCAATAGCTAATTTCCCATAAGAGAAATTTGCTAATAAAATAATTTATCATCAGTTGTATTGTCCCTTGAGAAGGCAGTAATTATTATTAGATTCTCATAATTTATATAGCTTGTCAGTCCGTAGTGCAACTTAAGATTAATAATGAAGTTAGTCGATACAATTAAAAATGTATGTTTTAGATTCACACTGTTCTAAGGATTAACGAAGTCCTTTTAATAATTAACGAAGTGACAGGGCAATGTTAGGAATTATAATTTGTTGAATTTGCGTTACATCCAAAGAATTATTTAAATAAGTGTAATTAGTTTTGATAATAATTGCCATCATTCTATTTTTAATTACCCGTTAATTACTAAAGGAAGTTTTGGAAAGTTGAAAATTTTATGTTTTAGAAGGAATTTAGTGTTTATCAATTATGACCTTCCTAGAACCCATATTAGCAGATTTCCCGTAAGGGAAATCAGTTAATAAGGTCGTTTCGAAGAATTTCCTCAAATGCCGTTCGATCCTACCTACATGAGGAAAATGAGTAGGGGAATGTCAAAAATTATAATAACCTCCTTAATATCATGCGCCGTATCGAAAAATTATATAGAAATAATGTTATTCCAAATTTGATGTTCTATAAATGTTGTTATATAGATATTTTCTCCACCTTCATTATTAACCGAGATAATGGCAATTTTAGCAGATTTCCCTTAAGGGAAATCAGCTATTTAGGTCGTACTCATGACGCGATTTTCAAAAATTTACTTCAAATGACCATCGATCCTACCCAGGAGATGACGAAAATGAGGTCCAATCAAATATATATATGTATATATATATATTATATATATATATTATATATATATATATATATATATATATTTGTCTGATAACGGGATAGCCGTCGCAATTTTAGTGTTATCGTTACAAAACTCTATATTTAAAAGTTTTATTCTGAAATAAAGATCTAGATAGTGAATGGCTGAAATAGTATCAGTGGGAGAGGGGGGGGGGGGGTTTAGAGGGGAGGATTTTCGAAAATTCAAAATATCTCCGTTACTATACGTCGGATCGAAAAATTATATTATATTCTTATTGCAAATTAAATTTACTATAAATAATGTTATATACATTTATTGTGTATCTTGAATATTAACCGAAATATTTGCATTTTTCTGTTTTCAGCTTCTGAGATGAGATTGGCTAACTTCGGGTCTAGTCGTGAGTTTCCGTCGAGAGCTAGTTCGGGCCCTTCCCGTAACTGTTCGACTCTCTATTCTGAAATTTCTTTATTGTATAACTTCACGTGGGAAATCTGCTTAGTTTACGCAGCCCCTGCGTGACGGACTTTTTTTATATTTTAGTCATCAGTGAACCCCCACTTTTAGCCATGACACTTTAAAAATTAGAGAATATATAATGAAACATCTTATTCCAAGCATAAATACCAAATATTGTTTTCTATATTTTGTCAGATACATGCAAATAGTTAGTGTCAGAACATCATCAATTGAGGTTTTATTGACGGCTCATTTCTACTCAAATATATTTTTTTTTTCTGGAAATTTAGTATATATGATGAGACTAGATCAGTTGTCTGTCATTCCAACATGTGGGACGTTACAGGACTTTTCTGTTGAGGGGAGTCAGTTCGGGGTATTGGGAATTTGGGGGGAAAAAATGTCTAAAAGATCCTGTCAAAAGTTTATATATATAACAACAATAGTGAAATAACAATATTATATCAATTTTATTACTACATAAAAATAGCTTTAATAAAAAAATAATATAAAAATAAATATAATAACACACGTCAATAGTTATAACAGTTCAACAAACAAAAGACAATATACTGAAGTAATACAAAACATAAGGCAGTGACCAAGACATAACAAACTTGAGGTTATACACAGTACTTCTAATGTAAACAAAGGAACTACAGAGATGTACAATAATTTTTAAGTATCCTTAGTCTTGGCAAGTTGAATTAACACAAACACTTTCTATTACACTCCAATAACAATGTGCAATATATATATATTTAAAGTAGTGCCTGCATTTTTAGAGCCCTGAAGAAGAGAAAATAAATATTCTCGAAATATTGGAATGAACTAAGATTATTTCACCAACACTGGCCAAAACTCTAAAAAACAACACCACCTATACATATATATATATATATATATATATATATATATATATATATATATGATAAGGAAGA
The DNA here is from genome assembly GCA_019009955.1 of Riptortus pedestris. Lineage (NCBI taxonomy): Eukaryota > Metazoa > Arthropoda > Insecta > Hemiptera > Alydidae > Riptortus > Riptortus pedestris. The sequence goes on from CM032228.1 coordinate 254,232,464, forward strand.
AAGAAATAATGCTACTACTTCTTGGTATCTATTTGAGGATTATGGAAATGACTTAGGTTTTATATTGTAGGGTCTTGTTTTGAGCTCCTTGCTCCTTCTGTATTAGGGATTTTATTCAGTTCCTTTCTTCAAGTTTTCTCTATTTCTAACCGGCCTCTGATATTTTAATATCTCGGCTAACCAATTCCTATTCGATATCTGCATTGGGCAAACATGTTTTCAGCAGTACTCTTGATTAAAAAGATTAGCCATTATGATTGTAAGGATTAAACTTGATAAACACGCGAGTGAGTTATAACTGGTTCGGATTCCCTTCTGGCCTAATGCTATTCTTAAGCTTGACAAATGTATTATCAATGTATGCCTGTCCTTATCCTTTGTATATGCCGCAAAATCCTACCAAGACGATATCTCCTAACCTGACGCATGTCATCAATATCAATATTTCCCGTACCATGGCATAGTCCACAATATCACATCAAGACGATGTATCAATACTGTTGGAACCTCGTCAATATGAATCTTATCCATATTCCTGGAATGTGCTACTATAACCATCCAAGATAATATGCCACAACCTTGGGAACGCCATCAATACCAATATTTCTGGTAACCATGGCATATACCACAATATCTATCCAAGACGATGTATCAATACGGTTGGACCTTGTCAATATGAATCCTATCCATATTCCTGGAATGTGCTACTGTAACCATCCAAGATAATATGCCACAAACTTGGGAACGCCATCAATACCAATATTTCTGGTAACCATGGCGTATACCACAATATCTATCCAAGACAATATGTCCATGCGGTATGAACCTCATCAATATGAAACCTGTCCATATTCCTGGAATGTCCTACCATAACCATCCAAGATAATATACCACAAACTTTGAAACGTACCAGTCTTTCCCATATCAATGGCATATGTCACAATATCTATCCAAGACAATGTATCCATACGGTTAGGACCTCATCAATATGGATCCTATCCACATTCATGGAATGTGCTACTAATCCTCCATGATAATGTACCAGAACCTTGGGAACGCCTTAACCCTCCGTCGGGGGCACCTCTGGACGAAACAAAATCGGGCGCACCCGGCCTGAGAGGCCGCTCACATATTTTAAACCCCCACTACCCAACTAATTAACTTTAATTTAAAACGCTGGTAGGACAGACTTCGCTAGGATCTTTGGAAACCAAATATAATATTTATAACGTAAACTATTGTTTTTATTAGAATAGAATGAAGCTTATACTAAAACAAGTAAAATTGATCAGGCGCATTCGGCCTGAGAGGCCAGAGTTAGACTAGCACTTATTTCTCAAGATATCGACGAACTTCCATATAGAATAGCATTAATCTTAGTAAAAGGGACGATTGCAACAGATATATCTTGAAAACAAATCACCTTCGAAATTAAGGAGCAATTGGGTGCAGTCGGCCTCACAAGCCACCTAGGGACCAGTCGGTCTGGATGAAGGATGGCAATAGACTAAAGTAGGGGATTCTAAGCATGAACACAAATCAGGAAATTACTGGGAATGGCCCCTCACAGGGGAAACAGAATGAGGCGTGGTATCAAAAAGTGTGTTTTCCTGGCCTCTCAGGCTAGGTGCGCCCGACGGAGGGTTAAATATCAGAATTTCCCATATCCCTGGTATATGACACAATATTCCTCGAAGAAACCTCATCAATACCGTTCCTGTTTGTGTCCCCACAAACCTTTCCGAGACAAGCCCGAAGAATTGTGTCGATCCTGCCCATTTTCCTTGAATATACATCACCATCCTGCCTAGACAGAACGTGTAGAATCTTATCAATATTTCCTGTATCTCGAGCAATTGAGACTAAGGAGCATCATCGGTAGCATTCCTATTCATAGTTTTGGCAAATGGCACAATATCCTTCCAAGATAATATGGGCGAACCATTAGAACGTCGTCAATGTAAATTCTCTTTATGTTCCTGGCAGATGCTACAATATCCTGCCAAGATGATATCCTACACCCAATAGAATATAGTCAATATAATTTCTGTCCGTATCCTTGGCATATACCGCAATATTTATCTAACACAATATTTGCAGACATACAGCTCATCGTCAGTGTCAATCCTACACATATTCCCGGTAGTATGCATCAATGTCGGTCCAATTCAGTATGTCCGACCTTATGTTTCATGTTCACATCAAAGCTATCTGTATCCTTGGCAAACACCGTAATGTCGCTCAAAGACAGTATTTCGAACATATTCCTATGCATGTTTCTAGAACGTGTTCCCTGGATAAAGTTTCCATTTCCATACTGTCAAATGCTTGAGTTTCTGACAATGGGACTTCACTGAAAGCAGCAACCCCTGCCTGTCCTCGTGACCTTCCCCGTTGCCTGCACCAGCAGAAACCAGGTCTTCCTGTGTTCACTAACGACCCCATCCAAGAACTCTCCATTAGACGTACCATCTACCAACAGACGTGTGAATCATAGCTACAAGCTGAACATCTGGGAGAGTACAAGGAACACGAGGTGGTCCTGAGGAGTGTCCTAGATTGGCGGGTAGTGTCGAAACCCCCAGCATACTTTGCTAATCCAAGAGGCAAGGTCGCCCACTAGTCTCCCCTACCTGTTCTCTTCCCCCCTTCATCCCTTCATCGCCGCTTCCCACCCACGCCTCTCATCATCTCTCCTAATCCTCTTCGAACACCTTCATCATCTTCTTTGATGCCAGTAGCTTCATCACTAAACATAAAACGTCCGTCACGCAGTTGCTGCGCGAACCAAGCTGATATTCAAATTACTTCCATTGCACACAACTGATCGCAACATATTTTCTCTATTTCCATGTACAAATTTGTGTAGAGATGTCGAATCAGCTCGTGGGAAACCTGTTTATTTTACGCAGCCCATGCGTGACGGACGTTTCGTTTTTGAGACCCCCCCCCCAAAACAAAAACATCTAAATTGGGTACTATAAAATAATATATTGATTAATCCTAAATTGCACGAATTTCTCGATTTAGAGACATTAGTTAATAGTGGCTATATTAATAGGAAACAATTCATTTAATGATGTATTTTATGAGAATTTATTTTGAATAATATTATTCACTAACTAAAATTAATTTAGTTTAAGAAAATTAAATATAAAACGTTTTTTTGACAAAATACTTATTCCTTTTTTCTCTCTTTTTCAGGTAAGTTTCTGAGCATAAATATTTCTTTTGTGATAGACAGGTGAGTTATACAAATTATTGTCCATTTTTATTGCATGCTGTTTAAGATAATTGTTATTCCTTTGTTATCATTAAGCGTTGGCCTTAATCTCAGATGGTAAACCTAGAGTGGCGAGTTACATTCCCTGTCTGGCCAATAGGAATTTATTTAGTGATGGAATTCATTAAATAAAATCCTTAGTCACAGCCTGGCTAGAAAAGGTTGGTAACCTGTAGATATCAAGTTCTAATTAGCCATAGTAGCAAAAAGTAGACGTTAATAAAAAATAAGCCAATATATCATGAAACGTTTTATTTTAAACTTACAATACGAAATAGGTTTTTATTTATATTTTTTATTTCATTTGATTTTTATAATCGTTGCTGTCATCATTACGGATTTTATTTTCTGGGTTCTGCCTTACCTTGCTTATCTTACTACTTATGTTCATCTGGGAAATCTGCTTAGTTATCAGAGCCGTTGATAAGGGAGTGTATTTGAGTGTGTGGGGGCGAGTGGGGTTGGATGTTTGTCCAGACTATTGACAACTGTCAGAACGGAGGTGACACAACTGGCTCGGGCAAAGGGTCACCACTCTACGTCATGTCTGTCTTCTGCCTCTAATTATCTGCGCCTTTTATAAATAAACAAACTGATACTCTTTTAGAAATAGTATTATCGGGACTGCCGTGTATGCATGTATATATGAAATAAGTAATGACATGAAATAAGCAGTTCTGACAATGTTTGTTCTAAGTTTACCGTGTAATAAGAAACCTTTGTAAACAAAACTTAAAATGTATTTGGCTGTTGTAACAATCATGAGCTGTTTGGTGGCCAGTAGCTCAGAGACTTTCGGAAGGTTTGGAGTACACTGGAGTTGGAAAACGAAAATGAACAAATAGCGCCCTTCATATTCAATAAACGGAAGCAAACCTGAATTTAAAAAAAAAAGTTGTGCCCGATTTGAAAAAAGTCGGTGAGGCAGGGGCTACGTAAACTAAGCAGATTTCTCACGTGAAGTTATGCAATAGAGAAATCTGCCTAATAATAACAGAAGTAGTAACCTATTCACGAGGACGAATAGTTACGGAAACGGCCGCACTAGCTCTCGGCGGAAAGTCCCGAACATAGCCGACTCCTGCCGACCACACACACAATACAAATGCAAATATCTCGGTTAATATTCAAGGTACAGAATAAATGTATAGAATAATATTTATAGTAAATTTAATTTGCAATAAGATTGATTCTATACAATGTTTCGATCCGACACATAATAACAGAGATACTTCGAATTTTCAAAAATCCCCCCTCTAAACCCCCCTCCCACTGGTCCGATTTCAGCCATTAACGAACATGATCTTTCTTTTTACATAAAACGATTGAATATGAAGTTTGGTAACGGTCAAACAAAAATGGCGACCGATAGAACGTTAACAGACATATATATATATATATATATATATATATATATATATATATATATATATATTTATTTATTTATATATATAATTTTCAACGGACCTCATTTTCGTCATGGGTAGGATCGATGGACATTTGAGGAAATTTTTCAAAACTCGCGTCATGAGTCTGACCTCAATAGCTGATTTCGCTTAAGGGAAATCTGCTAAAACCTCCCTTCCCGCCTCCTCCCGAACCGATTAAACCCATTAACGGACTTATTCTCTAGTTATAAGAGGGGCGGGGGTTTAGAGAGAGGGGAAATTCGAAAATTCAAAATATTTCCGTTATTAAGACTCGTATAGGTTAATCTTGCTAAAGTGTTGATGCTCTACAATTGTCGGTTTACTTATTTTTTTTCAAACTCAGATATTAACTGAGTTATTCGTACTTTCCAGTTTTCAGACTCCAGTAAGCCCCCAATTGATCAACTAATCCCATTTTTAATTATGAATAGAGAATGAAATGAGATCAGCCAAAAAGTGGCTAATGCCCTTGGTTTACGCCGCCTCTCGTGACGGACTTTTCGAGTGTAGTTCAGTACTATTTGTCCATACTGAAATGTAGCTCTGTCAGTCAAACATATACTGACTGACTGCAAACAAGGTCATATACTTACAGGCAGATTGATATTACTTACTATTTTGAATCAACTACTGACAAAGGGAATTCTATACATTGAAACTCTTCGCCAACGTCTGAAGCCTATACAATGTTGTATTTTTAACTTAACTTTTACATTTCTATTTTTTAAGTCGACGTTTTTTAGATGTAAGCATTCATTTTAGTTTAAAAATTTTTAAATTTGTATTCCTTACTTTTTTATTATATTGTTGAGTATATTTGTTCTATTTAAATATTTACAATTAGTTCCCTAATGCGTTTAATTAATAGTATTTTAAATTTACTTTAACCCTATATATTATGTATTTGTAGATAATTTTTATAGATAGTTTCGTGTCGTATAATTCAGACATTTGCATTTTTATATTTCCAGTCTTCAGTAAACCCCCGCTTATCCCATAATTACACATTCTCTTCGGAGTCTTCTCACTCTCGCAGAAATTCAGATTTTTTCAAAAACCCATTAAGAACATAGTCATTGTAATAAGAGTGGCGGAAGTACTTGAGCCGAATGGCGCAACCAGTACTCCAACATTTGGCGAACCTAATCCGGCTGGTATGCCAGTCGGTGAGTCAGTAGTACTTTTCGATTTGGATTGTGAAAAACAGTAAACACTAGTGCAGTACTCGGAACTACTGAACTCCATGAGTAGTTAGAAGTACTTGAGTGTTTGGATTGAAGGTTCTTATCTGTTGACTATGGTTACTGTACTTGTAACGCCGGATTCCTAAAGTATAAATCATCTTGGGATTTTGAACGATGGTCCTTTGGCTCAAAAAGTGGGGGCTTACATCGATTTCGCCACATTTAAAACTAGAGCAAGTTCTGCAGTCGCCTCACGGTGCTGAGAGGCGCAATGGAAAAGTGATACTGGATTCGGTTCATCGCACAAAATTCAAAAGAAAAAGTCCGAGCAGACGAGATGAGCCTCTTACACGACGACATTCACCGTATGAAACATCCTCCATACGTCATCTGAACATTTCAACCTTTATTTACCCCTCTCTAAGTGTCCAATGTATATTGTCTCAATCCTCCTTGCCTGATTTTGGAAGTTAACGAACTCCATGTTTTTCATGAAACATTTAAAAACCGAGTTTGGTATCGATCGCACACATTGACGACCTTTTATTTCACTATTTCACCCCCGCGAGGAATTAGCAATCGAGTCTTTAGGTAGAAACTTTACAACGAACTTGAGTGAAAAGTGGAGAGGCTTTTTATGTCTTCAGACACCAAGATGAAGTTACCTTTGTCCCGGCCCCGAGTCGAACACTAATCGCATAAAAAAAAATACTTGTTTGCAGTTGTTAATTTATGAAAGTAAATCAGCGTTAAGTTCTGCTTCTGCGATAAGTTGAAACACGGATTTAATAAAGCAATAATTGTGAATTGTTTCCGAGCCGGTGAGAAGTTGGACGACGAGCCAAGTGCACGTGGAGCAAAGTGGAAAAGTTTTGATCCTACGCCATGCTAATTAAGAGTTGGATTTATAATTGAATCCATTATTTCCTTCCTTCAGACCTCTTGACGACTCATCTGCCGGCTTTGTTATACTTCGACCTGCGGAACGATTCTGGATCTGTTTGTCATAGAAAGTCCTTCCTACATTTCCTCAATGAAAATAGTCTTAGTCTCTCAAAACAGCCGATATTTTTTAATGATCAAAAAATGAAAAAGGTTTTAGCTCAATGGTAGAACTTGCATTTCTGTCCGCGACAATGGAATTCAGAAGAAAACCTCAGGCCTTACTCCTGATGATCCGGTGTCCGCCACAGGGTTTGGCGCAGTCATTGGTTCGTCTCCCGAAGGAGACCTTGGGTCTGCCACAAGGTTGGGCTTAACCATCGGTTCGTCTCCCCCAAGAAGAGCTCGGGTCTGCCACAAGGTTGGGCTTAACCATCGGTTCGCCACCCGAAGGTGTGCCATTGGCTGTCACACGGCTTGAGTTGGCCATTGCTTCGTCACCCAAAGAAGATCTCGGGTCTGCCACAAGGTTTGGCTTAATCATTGGGTCGCCACCCGAAAAAGAGCGATTGTCTGCCATAAGGTTTAGTTCAGTTCTGTCATTTTCTTCTGCATATCTTATGATTCCGGATCCCACACCACATAAAATCTTATATTGGGGAAACCATCCGTCTTTGCTTCGACCTGCAAACCTATGCCCATCCACTCAAAGTAAAAATATCAGGTCTCCACATCAGGTACATCTCCTTCTGCTCATGAATCCAAGAGCTTTTTATATGAAGAGCGCTTGGCTGAAGAGCTTATGTAATTTTGAAAGATGAAGACCTTTCATACATTTTACTGGTGTGATGAATATGAGGTTTTTTCTAAATAGGTCATGGGGTGTGTCAGAATTAGTGGGGCGGTGGATACATCCTTCCAGAACCTTGTCTCCTGGTGTTCGTAGGTCTCCTCTCTCAAGCAGCCGGTCGGACTGATCATCATATGAGGTTAAGCTACGCCCAGTAGACATAGATTTTACACTTGTGTGATATCTGGAGCTGCTTATATGATAAGGACTATATTGAAGCTCTTGTAAAATTTATTTTAAGAAATGAAGTTGTTTTAATAGAGTTGGCTATATTGCTTTTGGTATGGTAAATATGAGGGAGAATTTTAAATAGGGCAAGGGGTGGGTCGGAATTAGTCGGGAGTGGGTGGGAATATAAAAGGAAGAGGATAGCTAGAGAAAGGGAAAGGGTTGAGGGGGGGTTGCCCCCAGGAAAGGGGGAAGGCTATATACGTGTTCAAGGACTGTCTGCGAGGGAGGGGGGGGGGGGAATAAAACCTCCCCTAACCATCCCCCCTTCAAATTTCCCTTTTGCCAAAGCGAGAGGGAAAGTGTGCTAAACTAGGACGTGCCGGGGGTTGCCATGACGACGGGATCCACAGAGACGCCATAGGTCAGGGCCGTCTAGACGCCGAGTATCGACCCGCTCTCCCGCTCAACACTTTCACTCTCTCCAGCACAGCTTCCATCAGTCTGCCTGTCTCCGCCCCAACCCCCGCTATCAAGTGGTTTCCCGTTTACTCCTGCACTTTTCGAAGGGAAGACACGACGAACGAACGATGTCCGCAAGCCGCTCGTCGAAGATGCCCACTAGCCGATCACTGTTGAATCCATCTTATTGAATCCATCTTTACCTTATTTCCACTCTCATTTACCTACGTTATTGTCCAGGATCTGTTGAGCTTATAATGGGCATTCTTGATGACTGAATGCAACATCGTTGAATCCGTTTACTCCTAGCAAAAACGAAGGAATTGACATAGGATCTATAAATTGGCGTCGTCGACAGTATTTGTCAGGATCAATTGCGCTAGCATTGTTCGACTTGCGCGGCAAATCCTACTGCGGCGCACTAAATCTGTAGCTTTGTCATCCTCTCAAAGTCGCGACCGAAGAAATGAAATGACTTCTTGTCGAAACAGTGTTCATCAGCTGTAACCTTTGCCTGTTAACGAAGTTGCACAAGGACTGGTTCAAATTAGCTCGCGAACCCACCAATCAAAGGAGGCGAGGTAGTTCTTGCTAGATCTGACCCAGATACGGAAACGCCCTCTCCATTCTCTTTCGGATTCCGGAAACGCGTCCACGCAATGTTAAAGTGTTACTTTTTTTTTGTACTAACAATAATAACAACTATGGAGGATGCATTCAGTGATGAAGAGAGAAAGAGCGAGAATCCTTTTTAATAATAATATGTGGACGAGGAGTGCGTGTCGGACTATAACCTAGATTAATCGAGAGTGAAAAGAGGCCGCCCCCAGGGTTGGAGTGGGGGTGGCCCATATTCCGCCACTTCCTCCTAACCACCCCCAATGTCCTCGCCCCACAGTGCTCAACGCCTCTCCCGACATCTTTTCTTCTCACATTTATAGCAGATTTCCCTGAAAGGAAGTCGACTAATGAGGTTTTCTCGAAACACGGTTTTCGAGAATTTCCTTCATATGACCACCGATCCATATATGTATCTACATCATGAAGTACTTTCCTTGGGTATAAATATATATGGGGAGTAGAGGCCCTTATTGAATTATATACAGCATAGGATAAAAATAGATAATAAATATCTTCTAAATGTCTTTAATTACTAGAAAAAATATCTGGTGAGAAATCTCCCAATGAAAATTTGAGACATCGAATATCAAAGGATCTTGCCGGTGGAGTAAAGCACCAAAGATTTATTATTGCGGCAAATTGTTTTCGACGCAGTGCATCATCGTCTTCAGTGCCCGTATTCGATGTTGACTTAGGGTGCCATATGAGCAGACTTCCCTTAAAAGATCTTCCGACTCCACTTATGTTTTCGGATCTCATTAAATTCCCCCCACCTTTCGCTATTGTTTTCAAATTCAAAGCTAATATATCACTGATGATAAGCGACCTTTAACTCTGAGTCCCTAGCAGGGTAGAAACTGAGTACAGAACGTTTGGATGACGTAAGCTTTGCTCGGATGTCGCTCTCTTTCATCGTTCTTGCTTAGAAATTTACTCAGTTTAAACCCAGTATTTACTGTTCTTATTACTTTTCTCAGAAACTGCGTTAAAATAATAATTTTCTAATTAAAAAAAAAAAAAAAAAAAAAAAAAAAAACCTTTTCCCTTGATATCCATATATTTCTATTTAAATAAAATTAAATACCAATTGCTGCATAATCGGTTCGTGGCATAGAACTCATTTATAGACCTTTTTGTATCACAAATAAATAAGATCGTATACGAATCTTCTGTATCTCTAATAAGAACATGGACACCCCTGTCTAACCCTCCTCCCCTCTGCACGTTTTTATCAAAAGGGGATTTGCACAATTAGACAGTGCTAAATATTAAATTTTAACTTTGTAGCGCTAGCCGTTTTCGCACCGTCGGGGTTAAATGCAGAAGGGAAGCCGAAATTACTCGTGATGGATTCAGCGTGAGTCGAAACGAGCCATTCCGATCAAATGTGAAAGCGAAATTTTACTACAAAGAAACTGAAAGAGTAAAAGGAATAAAAATGACTAAAATAACTTTAATACACGCCACAATCTGTTGCAACCTCCTTACAAATTTCAGAACAATAGTCGATATCTTGTCGACAATTCAAGATTCATAGAGAAGACCAAATGATAACTGGTTTTAATTTTAACTCTGGCTTCTAGTCGAACCATCTCTCACTTGTGGATCGGCCATCGATTAAACTTTCATACAACTATCGATTCGTCCGAGTTTCACACTTTCAGGGTCTCGGCAGACTAAATAAACTACAAAACCTTCCGCCCAAGTTCACTCCTCATCATGATTTAATAATGTCTAACCTCTTTCTAAGTCAACATTAATAATTCCGCACTCCTTAAATATACCTCTTATCGATTCCGTAGGAATGTATTTCCTAATTCCGTTTGCCGGGAAATAATTCCAATGGGACCATACAAATAATTGATATATTTTTTGATAATTGACTTCGGATGTGCTGCACATGAATGAAAGGACATGAGGAGAGTCAGACTAGGATACGGGAAAGGTATACAGTGAGACAAACATGGATATGGGAAGGACATACGATACAACACAGCTGGATGTTGGACGGACCCAAGGTGCGATAGACATGAACATGGGTAGAACACGCTAAAGATCTGGAAATGGGATGGACATACGGTTAGACAGTCATTTAGGAAGAACGTGGGAACTGTCCGACTTCAACATTTGGTTTCAGACGGGCATTTGATATTGATATTTATGCAGACAGATAAGGAACGGGCATTCGGACTCTCAAGGAAAGGAGATAGGGAACGACAGACAGATATGCCTACGTGAATCCCATACGAACAGACAGGAACGGACTCACCGAGATATAGAATAGTTACAAACAGTTGGACAGGCATATATATGGGAAGGACGTGCGTTCATGATATTAGAGCATTGGTGCGACAGACTTGAATTTGAGAAGGCTATAGGACAGACTTAGTATATGATGGTGGTACGGTCTCCAGTACCATACAGTGTAACGGACGGCTATAAGAGCGAGATTTACCTGGACTTGTGCAGGTCATACGTACATTCAGCCCTGAACGTGGAAATAGACATAAAGGTCGACCACAGACATACGGACACTTAGAACTGGATATGGCTAGGACATGAAGCCCAGCAAACCTATGTATAGGAAGAACATATGGTGTGACCTGCCTAGGGAAGGGTGCATGGTCTGTAAAAACTGTATGTTTACCTATACGCGAAGGTCATAAGTGCAGGTTTACTGGATATGAAAATGTACAGACCGACGTAGAGGCGGAGGTGACCGAGATTTGGGAAGGTGATTGGAACACTTCGATGATGGACATGGAAGTGATATACGGTAGGACAGACTTTGTTGTAGGAAGGACTTGAGGCGCAACAAACCTGGATATGGGCGGGGCATAGGAGCAGACTGACCTAGATATGGGATGGACATACGGCAGGACTACCCTAAATACGGTACATCCATACGGGGTGATATCTGGTTAGGTTCAGGCAAAGACATGGTCACGGCAATATTGACCGCCAGGTATCTGGAGGAGCATACTCTACAACCGACCTTGATACAAGCAGGACTTAAGTCGCGAAAAACTTCTATATGGGAAGGTCATAGGAGAAGACCTGACCTAGATATGGGATGGGCATACGGCGGGGCAACCCCAAATATGGGGCGGTCATCCTCAGAGATATGTCTGGCTGCGTGAAGGTCAGAGTTACATGCAGATCTGGGATATGGGATCGACATTACACTTGGGCAAACCCCTAGATATGACAGGAACATACGGACGCACACACCCCTATACGAGAGAGAGAGAGAGAGAGAGAGAGAGAGAGAGAGGGAGGGTGTGAGAGAGAGGGTGGGGTAGAGAGAGAGAGTGAGAGACTAGGTATGCGTGTCGAGTCTACCCCAGCGCCGTGATCAATACAACCCTGTCTGTCCTACATACACTTTCACTACCTTCCATCTCTCTCATCCATATCTCAAATACATCCAAATTTAATATTTAAGTTCCCTCCAAATCTCCTCCCTTTCCCTTTCACATCCCTTCATTTTCACTATCACGCCGATATATTTTTAGTTATCCGATTTTCTCCTTGAAAAACTGTAAGCCCAATTACAAAACCCTTCATACTCCAAGTAACATATGTGGCCTCAATACTCGGCCGACCATTTAGCGAATTTCCCTATATCTCGAGTGGAAATACATTTACCTGGGATCTATGTAACTGTCCAATTCCAAAGACAGATTATTTAATTTATTTTTTAATTAGCAAATTTGCTTGAGTTGAATACGGGGTTCGTGGGAGACAAAAGTACAAAATAAGAAAAATTATCTGTGGATATTAGATATTAAAAAAATAATTGTCTTTTGGAAATCAGTTATTGAAGTTGAACCCATGAAACTATTTTCCAAAAATTCATCAAATATCTATTTATTTAGGTGTGTCGCAATTTTAGCGATTCACACTTTCTCATATCACAAAAGTCCGTCACGCAGGGGCTGCGAAACTAAGCAGATTTCCCATGTGACGTTTTACAAAGAGAAATCTCCATACTGGTAACACAATACCAGACAATAAAAATGCAAATATCTCAGTTAATATTCAAGATAGAGAATAAATGTATAGAACAATATTTATAGTAAATTTAATTTGCAATAAGGTTGATTCTGTACAATTGTTCGATCCGACGTATAGTAACGGAGATATTTCGAATTTTCGAAAATCCTCCCCTCTAAACCCCCCCTCCCACTGGTCCGATTTCAGCCGTTAACGAACTTGATCTTTCTTTTTACATAAAACGACTAAATATCGAGTTTGGTAACGATCAAACAAAAATTGCGACCGCTAGAGTGGTAACAGACAAATATATAGATAAATAAATTTCGAAAATTCCGTCATGAGTACAACCTCAATAGCTGATTTCCCTTAAGGGAAATCTGCTAAAACTAAACGTTGGTATAGCCACCTTATTATTAAAAAAAAATATATTAAAATATCTACATTTGTAGGTCGCAGGGCACGGTTACTTACCTAAGGGCACAGTTAAATATATATAATTGGTGACCAAAATGAGGTGCATATTTGTATATGTATACTTGCATCACTCTAGCGGTTCAATTTTTGTTGGAACGTTGAAAAACTCACTCTTCAAGTATTTCATGAAAAACTATAGATGAAGCTCGTTAATGGCAGAAATCACACTGAAATATATCAGAAGGAGGAATTTCGAAATATCTCCTTTATTGTACATCGGATCCAAAAATGTTATAATGTTTTGGAAAATTTAATAAATTTAACTTCTACACAAGTTTTTTTTGTACTTTTCTGCCTCCAGTAAAGCCCCACTTCTACTCTTTGGATTGGTGTATAGAAATCGAGAATGTATGGTGAAATGAAATTGCCCGTGCGTCATCCAACACTGCTTCTTAATATCTCTGTTATTATGAGATGGAACATATATTGTTATAGAACTTATATTGTTAAATTATTGATGGTATACAATTATTGTTCTATGAGTTTTTTTAACTCGAGTATTAAACGAGTTATTCCTACTTCTCTTCTTTCCTGCCTTCAGTAACGCCTGTCCATCCTTCTCGTTACTTGTTTACGTAGAAATAGAGAATACATGGTGAGATGAGGTCACAAATTTGTTATAACAGCTCGTGAGAAAACCGTATAGTTTACGCAGCCCCTGCGTGACGGACTTTTTACAACTCGAGTCACAGAGCATCTCATGTTCAGTATACATTTTAATTCCTGTTTGCAAGTGGCTTCTTACTACTTGCAAATAGAGAATCATCGCCACTGTGTCATACCAACATGTTGAAAACCTACTTAACCTAACGCAGTCCTTCGTGCCAAGCTTTTTAGCAGGATAGTAACAATACCCGATGTCGTAATGTATCATTTTATGGATATACCCTTTTCTGTTATTTAGTACCGTTCTTACAAACATTTTACTAATTAAGTAGGTCGTGCGGTTGCCAAATTGAAATTTCATTTAAAGCGTTTCTATTTTTCTTTTACAGCTTCCTTTGCCATTATGTCCTTTCCTGGTTTTCGTAGTTGTACCTTAATCCATGTGAATTATACTGTCATTAGTTCCGAAAGCAAGTTGTTAAGTAATTGTCCACAACCTAAAAGTTAAAGTTCTGTGTAACGTTCGAGTTAATGAGCTTTTAATTCGTTCTTTTAATGGTCGTGTCAATGAATACTGATGTCATATACATTTCATTATTTATTCAAGACATTTTAATATTCCGTGGGTTTTAGGTTGATTGCTTGTACACAATGCAATGTAATGCTCCTAGTCAATATTTCCGTAAGACTGTCGTTAAGTTTTGAGCAGATTTTCCATAAGAGAAATCAGCTATTGAGGTTGTACTCATGAAACGAATTTCGAAATTTTCCTCAAATGGCCATCTATTATATGACGAATATGAGGTCCGTTCTAAATTTTTTGTTCTTTATCAAACACACTATAAAAACGTTCCATGGAAATCTAAAGATCAAGTTCGTTATTGGCTGCAATTGAACCAGTGGGAGAGGCGGTGGGGATTTAGAAAATTCCAAATATCACCAATATCTTATTGAAAATTAAATGTGCTATAAATATTGTTATACACATTCATATTCTGCCTTCAAAACTCCACCACGATATTTGCATTTTTTTAGTCTTTAAATGTCGAATGTCTAGGAAATAACGAAAATGCAGTCCGTTCAAAACTACACACACACATATATGTATTGAAAATTCAAAATGTCACCGCTACTATGAGTCGTATCGCAAAATGTTATAGAAGCAACCATGTTAAGCTATTGCTCTACAATTGTTTTTCTATATATTTTTTTCCTAACTCAAGTATTAAGGGAGTTATTTGTACTTTATTGTTTTCAGCTTTTCGGACTCCACATCACTTTTTACATAGAAACAGAGAATATTTGGTGAGATGTGATCACATGTGTGTTACAGTAACACGTTCAAAATGTGCTTAGTTTAGTAGCCCATGCGTGACGGACTTTTTTTTTGTCATTAGCAAACCCCACTTGTATTACAAATCATTATCAATATTCCAGTATACGATGAAACGTGTGATTCTGAGTTTCAACATCAAATATTTTTTTCGAAGAACTTAACTGAGTGAGGTACATAAAAATATATTGAGTTTGACATGAGTCAATTATGGTTCGCCTTCTCACACCGAAATTACTGCTTATATAGGATTCTTACTCCGGAAGATACAGAGAACAGACGATAAGATGATGTCATTCAAGGACTTTGGAAATCTGCTTATACATAACGCCCGATGAAATGATTTGTAAAACAGTCATACTTCCATGACACCATATTTCTCTCACTTTTTCTTTTAATTCATAAATGGTCTGAAGCTCGGGTTTTAATTAATGTCTTTCTGTTTTTCACATTTCTTAAGAGAATTTCCCTCAGTTCGAGTGAACCCATTTATTCTTGGCAGTGTTCCTAATAGGATATTTCACATCAGTCCAAAGTCTTCCCTGCCATGAATTATATCCTGACCTAAAAAAGAAATACTATAGCAATCCTGTAAAACAGCCAGTGAACCGTCATCATTTTTAAAACTGTTTGGAGTTTTTTAATTAAAAATTACAATACTGGAGAATAAGGGAGGGGGTGGGGCTTTAAAGGTATAATCTCCCAGATTTTCTTCAATTATAACAATTTTTGTTTCATTATTAATATCCGCATGAAAAAGAGCTGCTAACGGAAGATGAAATTTAATTGGTAATTCTTAAACAGCTAAATAAATAAAATAACAATGGGAAATACCAGGTAGATGGGGTTTTATAACAATAGACATGTTGTAGCACATTATTTATTACTTCTGCTTCTATTATTACTGATAAATGAAGATCTCAAGAGACGGAGTTTAATGAAGGCATATACATTTGAAGGAATTCTATTTTTCCCATGCCCAAGGAAGGATGAACATTTGAAGAATGATTTTGGAAGACATCAAGTGGTTTTTCTCAATAAGTGGTTCTATTCTGGAGAATCTGTTAAAATTAAATAAAAACACTCAAGTGCCTCGTCATCCGCCTCACGGGTAGGGTGTAGACAACCGGGCATTGGGACACTATGACTTGGGCAGTAGGACATGAATTATGAATCACGAAGACACTAGAACTTGGGAATCGGTACTTGAACAACAGGTCATAAGACACTGAGACTTGGACAGCAGGACTTAGGCATCAGATTATGGAGCGGTGCATTGAGGCACTAGAACTTGAGAAACAGTACTTGAAAAGCAGACCATTAAGGCTCTATGATTTGAACAGGTGGACATAAGACACCAGGATATGAACTAGTCATAAGAACACTAATAGTTGGACAGCAGTACATACGCACGAGGGTATGGCCAGTAGGTTATAAACACCAGGACTTGGACAGCACGACGTAGGCAGCAGGTTATGTACATTGAGACACTACGACTTGGACAGGAGGACATGAACTACGCATCATGAAGTCGCTAGAACTTGGGTAACAGTGCTTGGACAGCAGGTGATTGAGGCACTAAGACTTGGACAGCGGGACATATGCACCAGGATATGGCCAGTAGGTTATAAACGCCAGGACTTGGACAGCAGGGCATAGGCACCAAGACACGGGCAGCAACGTAAAGAGACACTAGATCTTAGACAACAGGAGGCAGCCAACAGGGCATGAACAGTAGACCAAAGACAAAAGGGCATAAATACCTGGTCGTGGTCCTTTGGGCATGAAGCAGAAGCGCATAAAACGCCAGGCCATGGAAAACAAGTCATGAAGACACTTGAACTTGGACGGAAGGACATAGAACGCAACGAAAGGAGATGCTGCACTTTGATCAATAGCTCATATGCATCGGGACATGGATAACAGGTCAGAGACACCAGTAATTGGACCATATACATTAAACACCTCGCCATAGTCCTCTGGACATAGGCATGGACATCAACGCACAGAGGTGCTAGGGTTTGGAGAGCTAGACGTAGGCTCCAGGATATGGGCAGTCCCGCGTTGAGGCACTAACACTTGGCTTTATTTATGCAGGACATAAAGCAAAAAAAAACAGAAGAACGACATAATCTTTATGTCACGGACTACAATACATATTCCACGAGCGTCGGGACATGGAAAGCAGGACATAGACGCCAGGATATGAACATCAGAACATGCGCTGCAGGACATAGGCACCACAGACACCATGGACAAGGGATTCGGACATAGATCCCAGCACAAGACCTTAGCAAATGTATAAGAGGACAGACACCGGGACAAAACCCTTTGTTAAGGATTCAGAGAGAATAATTAGAACGCACAGCTTGCGCAGTCCTTATATTGCCAATTGTAATCAACAAGCTTGAAGATTATTGGCATGTCGAAACTGAAGAAGAAGATTTTAGAGCAAGGCTAATGTAGAAAGAACAGATGTAGATTATAAAGAAGCAGTGACATTTAAAGACTTGGCCCAGACAATCTAGACTGAGTTAGTTTTTGCCTCTTGGGACTCGTACATCCATTTCTTTTATCTCCTTCCCCATTTTCTACCTCTTCAAACTACTTCTACCCAACTAGCAACTTTTATATCAAGCCTCTGTTTCGTTTTTCTAGAGATAATCCTCCTTCCTATTCTTATGTTTTCACGAACGCATTTTATTTACTTTCATTCAAATATTCCTGTTCAAACTTAATATTTATATTCGTACAAAGATAGGGAATATACATTTATGGATGTACTACCTTTTTAGGCATCGACAAAAAAGGAAAGGTGGGTGGGCAGTTGAAATCATTATTGATGAAAACAAAATCAGCTCCTTGGGTTCATCTTTGGAAAGGAAAATGGACATTGGAAAATGACCACAAACAACTTGCGTTATACATCAAAATTTGTACGAATCTCATGAAAATTCATGTGTAGAAAGTTTATTTGAAGTCTACTAAAATGTGATTCCAGAACAGATAGACAAAATAGTAAGACTAAATGGATTCTTGTCGGAGACAACGCCCCTCTCCCGCTTTAGAACAAGAGTTAGAACTCTCAATGTTGAAGAAAGAATTGTTGGTTCCGAGAAAAGTTGCAGGTATATCTTTTTTCAAGGGTATTGATCGTCTCAAGTATTATTGAAATTAAAATGGTGGGGAATATTGAGACTTTAGCTGTATTGTCGGCAGATACTCAACATAAAGGCGAGAGTACATAAGCCTTTTCAAGGGGTGGTGTGGGGTAGGACCTTCCCCTCCTCTGGCGGGGGTTGTCACCCTCCCCTCCTCCAGGGGTGGCAGAGCGTTGCCCTCGAGTCGAGGGCGCGTGGAAGGCCTCGGTTACCATAGCGACAGACCGTTTCCTCCCAACCCCCCCCCCTCCCAACCACCTACCGCCTAACTCTAATCAGATACAGCCAGTATATACATTCCCTAAATAGACCAGTGAAGTTATAAACACATATTCTCCGTGATATAACGTTAGTTGCGCAATTCTAATCAATGCTGTTATTGTTTCATATTAATAATCAAAGTAAACGTGATCAAGAAAGTGACTTGATGTTATATGCAGGATGGGAGAAGCACTTTGAGGTAATGCCAAGGGGTCGCAAAATGCACGGCGTTGGATGTGCTCGATCGTGCAGTGGATGGTTCTGTCAATGCACCCAGTGAAGGTTCAGAGGAATGTGCAATATGTGCCCGATGATGGTTCAAGATGTTGAAGAGGATGCTCCTATGAGAGTTCACGATGATTTGCAACATTCACCCGATGATGGTTCTGGATATTGTGGAAGATGTACATCACAGTGGTTCAAGTTGGTGAGCTGGATGTTCCTGATGATGTGTCAGGATATTGTGGAAGATGTACATCACAGCGGTCCAAGGTGTTGCGCTGGATGTCCCTGATGATGTGTCAGGATATTGTGGAAGATGTACATGAAAGCCGTCCAAGGTAGTGCGCAGGATGGTCCTGATGATGGTTCAGGATATTGTGGAAGATGTACATCACAGCGGTCCAAGGTAGTGCGCAGGATGGTCCTGATGATGGTTCAGGATATTGTGGAAGATGTACATCACAGCGGTCCAAGGTGTTGCGCAGGATGGTCCTGATGATGGTTCAGGATATTGTGGAAGGTGTACATCACAGCGGTCCAAGGTAGTGCGCAGGATGGTCCTGATGATGGTTCAGGATATTGTGGAAGGTGTTCATCACAGCGGTCCAAGGTGTTGCGCAGGATGGTCCTGATGATGGTTCAGGATATTGTGGAAGGTGTTCATCACAGCGGTCCAAGGTAGTGCACAGGATGGTCCTGATGATGGTTCAGGTTATTGTGGAAGGTGTTCATCACAGCGGTCCAAGGTGTTGCGCAGGATGGTCCTGATGATGGTTCAGGTTATTGTGGAAGGTGTTCATCACAGCGGTCCAAGATGGTGCGCAGGATCTAGCTTATGATGGTTCAGGATATTGTGGAAGGTGTACATCACAGCGGTTCAAGATGGTACGCAGGATCTAGCTTATGATGCTTCAGGATATTGTGGAAGGTGTACATCTCAGCGGTCCAAGGTGTTGCGCAGGATGGTCCTGATGATAGCTGAAGATCTTTGATGGGTGTATCCTCACGATGGTTAAAGATGATGTGCAGGACGTACCGGATGATGGTTCGAGTGGTTTATCCGTTGATGACAGCAGTTCGTCCCTTGGTAGTGACTGCGTCTCTCATCCCGTCACAAGTGACAATAGCACCACTAGTTCTTTCTATCGGGCCGTGATAGTGTTATCACAAAGGACTCGACCCCTTATGGAAGTTGATCAGAGTATTGTCAGAAAGTATTTTCCGCCCTAATTTCAGGGAGAAAAATGAATTTCATCTTTATTGTTTATCAACCTCCTAAGGAGTTTTCGACTATTACAAACGTACCTGATTTGAAGAATGCTTACATTATAACCGTCGAAGGAAGCCGTTGAAGATGGTCACGGTGCGATAATCCCGACACCCTTTCCTCGACCTTCATCAGCCCGTCCTCAGACAATCGTACGACTCTCTCTCTCTCTCACTCACATAAGTCTCGGTCTCCCCTTGGCAGTTGACATTTATGCTCGTGGAATACATGTCACAGCTCGCTTGAATTGGGCCTAAAGTGAGTAATAACTCCCGCACGAAGGACTCCGTCGCTTGCCGTATTGCACTTCTGGGTCATCCATGTCCTTTAAGGTGTCCTGGACAGTTTTCCCACTAGGAAAATCGGGAAGTATATCTTTAGGCAAAAGGTTAAACGGTAATTCTTCATTCTTTGCGTTCTTTCGTCATATACAATGTTTTATGTGTATCCAACTTTCTTAACGATATAGTTCTCTCCGACAGTGGTTCTACCCGAATATGTCCTTGGGGTTCGTATGAAACGTTCTGGTGACGGTAATCCTAAGAACAAAAAAAAAAAAATTAAAAGAATTCGTCACACAGGGGCAGCGCTAACTAAGCAGATTTCCCTCGTGCGCTACGTATTTGCATTCATTTCAAAAAGTAAATGTTCGACGAGTAAAATAATTGACATTAGAGCTGAAAATAAAGTGCTTCATGATATAAAAGTTTATAAAAAAAAAAAAAAATGCCAATATATCAGTTAATAAGCAAGATAGTGGGGAAAAAACACAAGTAACAACATTTAATTTAATTTGCAATAAGATTTGTTTTATTCACTTTTATGATCTCTCTCTCTCTCTCTCTCTCTCTCTCTCTCTCTCTCTCTCTCTCTCTCCTCTCTCTCTCTCTCTCTCTCTCTCTCTCTCTCTCTCTCTCTCTCTCTCTCTCTCTCTCTCTCTCTCTCTCTCTCTCTCACATCTCTCTCTCTCTCTCTCTCTCTCTCTCTCTCTCTCTCTCTCTCTCTCTCTCTCTCTCTCCTCTCTCTAAACCCCTCCTCCCACTGGTACGATTTCAGCCATTAACGAACTTGATGATTACTTTTACATGAAACGTTTAAATATCCAGTATTTTTATATTTCTTGATCGAGCATTTGTGACAATTTTCGAAAATTGCGCCATGAGTACGACCTCAGTAGCTGATTTCCCTCGAGGGAAATATGTTAAAAAATAAATAAAAAAATAACAACTGAGCTCCTCCGATTCATAGGAATATCATTACATTTCGTCCACGAAACTACTACATACGTTAGTAGTTCATGCAAATAAGCTGTTCATACGGTTCATTCAAATAAGCTGTACTGTAAGTGAAATCGGACTAGGAACTAGGTGGGGGGGGGGGGTCGCAGATCCGAAATATCTCCATTATTTTGAGTCAGACCGAAATCTTGTTAATGCCCCGCAATTGGTGTTCTACACATTTTCATCGCAGCTCGTGAGAAGTCTGGTTAGTTTACGCAACCCCTGCGTCCTTCCTGCACCTCTGCTCTTCACTGGTACCTAAAATTCGCATTTCCACTTTTAGAATATCCTTGTTCTTCTCGAGACGGTTGGAGTTAAAGATTGTGAGACGAGGCGCAGGTGCCTCAGGAAGAGGAAGTCTCAATGATGCTAGATAAAATCTTAGTTCCTTCTTCTATCCTTCGGACCGGAAAGTATAGAAATGAAGGAAGTCTCCCACTATCTCTCTCTCTCTCTCTCTCTCTCTCTCTCTCTCTCTCTCTCTCTCTCTCTCTCTCTCTCTCTCTCTCTCTCTCTCCCCCCCCCTCTCTCCCTCTCCTCCCCTGTTTCTCTCCTTCCCTCTCTTCCCTTCCGCTGATATAACAATCTCTTTGTCGAGAGTATTTATAGCATACGGTCCAGTCAAGTATATTTATCGACTGACCAACATGAAAGGCTTCAGACGTCCTTTATAGCGAGTACGCCACGTGTCTGGAATCTTATTTCCTGAATTTGGCCTCGCTTTATTCGTTCGGAGCGAGCGGATTCACCATTTTTTGGTAGCGGAAAGCCAAAACATGAAAGTCCGTCACGCAAGGGCTGCGTAAACTAAGGCTATTCCTCACATACTGCTATAAAACAACAATGATCTCATCTCATCACATATTCCCTATTTTACTTAAAAAAGTCCGTCACCCAGGGGCTGCGTAAACTAAGCAGATTTCCCACGTGAAGTTTTACAGTAGATAAATCTACCCAATAACAACTGTAGTAGAAAGGTATCTCTAAACCTATTCAAGAGGGACGAATAGTTACGGAAATGGCCGCAAGAGCTCTTGGCGGAACGTCCCGAACATAGCCGACTCCTGCCATCACACACAAAATACAAATGCAAATATCACGGTTAATATTCAAGAGAGAGAAAAAATGTATATAACAATATTTATAGTACATTTAATTTGAAATTAGATTGCTTCTGTAAAATTTTTCGATCCGACGTATAGTAACGGGGATATTTCGAATTTTCGAAAATCCTCCCCTCTAAACCCCCCCCTCCCCGTGGTCCGATTTCAGCCGTTAACGAACTTGATCTTTCTTTTTACATAAAACGACTAAATATCGAGTTTGGTAACGATTAAACAAAAATTGCGACCGCTAGAGCGGTAACAGACAAATATCTATATATATATATATATATATATATATATATATATATATATATATATATATGTATATATATATATATACAGTTTTGAAAGGACCTCATTTTCGTCATCTACTAGGTAGAATCCTAGAGTGGAGAATTCGATTCTCGCCTTGGCAATAGAAATTTATTCGTTTACGAATTCATTACCTTGTTAGAAAAGTCCGTCACGCAGGGGCTGCGTAAACTAAGCAATTTTCCCACGTGAAGTTATACAATAGAGAAATCTGCATACGAGAGCCAAACAGTTAAGGCAAAGGGCCGAACTAGCTTTTGGCGGGAAATTCAAAAATCTGTTATCGGCCCAAATTTAATAAAAACGCAAATATCTCGGTTAGTATTCAAGATACAGAATAAAGGTATAGAACAATATTTATAGTAAATTTAATTTGCAATAAGATTTATTCTATACATTTTTCGATCTGACGCATAATAAAGGAGATATTTTGAATTTTCAAAAATCCCCCCTCTAAACCCCCCCTCCCATTGGTCCGATTTCAGCCATTAACAAACTTGATCTTCTTTTTTACATAACACGATTAAATTCCGAGTTTGGTAACGATCAAACAAAAATTGCGACCGCTAGAGCGTTAACAGACAAATATATATATATATATATATATATATATATATAATTTTGAACGGACCTCATTTTCGTCATCTCCTGGGTAGGATCGATGTTAAATATATCGTATAGAAAAAATAAATATTTTCGATTCACGACTTCAAAATCTTAATTGATGATTTTATCACACTGCGTATTTTTGAGTGTTATCACACACTAAACATTCATTGAATACAATATTTTGGATTTAAGCTTGCAACAAAGCAGTTCAAGACATAACAGCTTTTTACCAATATGCGAGTAAAGATTGGGGGGGGGGGGTTACTGAAGGTTCAAAACTAACAAATTCAAATATCTCCGTTAGCATACTAGATATAGAATAAATGTGTATAATAATATTTATAGCGCATTTGGTTTTCAATAAGATTTGCTATATACTATTTTACGATGTGGCACATAATAACGGAAATTCTATGAATTTTCGAAATTCCATTACATTTCAGCCATTAACGAACTTGACCTTTAATTTTGCAAGAAACGCTTGTATATTGATTTTGGTTACGATCGACAGAAATTGCGACCTCTTGAGCGATAACTGACAAGTATATATATATATATATATATATATATATATATATATATATATATATATATAATTTTGAAGGGACCTCATATTCATCATCATCTAGGTAAGATTTATGGGCATTTGTGGGAATGTTTCAAAAGTCGCGTTATGTGTACGAACTCAAAAGCTGCCAATGAAACTGCACACTTTCTAATGCTTCTAATTTCATAAATGTAAAAAATAAAGGTTTATTTTTTTTTCAAGGTAATTGTTTATAAGATAATAGAACGACACTTATTACATGCTAAATATTTATCAGAGACCTTGGTAGATAATGCAATAGAAACATTATTTATAAGAAACATTGTACTCTAGGTGCACCTAATTTAGACTGCTCTTAAGTATTAGCCTTCAATTATATATTGACATTGATAGTATATTTCGCATTATGTATCAATGTTTCGAATTATTATATGCGTATGCTGACACAAGCCACTTTAGGCCTCAACGAGATATTACTAAAACCAAAAATTCTCAAAGGCATACTAGAACACTTGTTGCCCACCGACGAAAAGAAAATTGAGTAAAACTCAATGTTACAGGATGGTCAAAGAGACAATACGGAAATTCAAGAAAAGACCAAGTTGTCCTCGCAAGACTACGCATTGGGCATACCTACCAAACTATTTTTCTAAATTACATTAAAAATACATCTACATTGGTTTCATAACAATCAATATATATATATATATATATATATATATATATATATATATATTTATATTATATTATTATATTATATATTATATTATATTTCAAACATAAACACGTAGACTATCTATCTGTGTACATGTCCGTTGCTTTAGAAAAGATAAATAGGAAGTACGAAATACAGCTTTTGGAGTAATACATCGGAAATATAGATAGTTTTTGAGGGATAAGTTGGAAATAAATAGGATTGCTTTGGAGAGGTATGTAGGAAATAAAGAGGATTGCTTTGGAGAGGTATGTAGGAAATAAAGAGGATTGCTTTGGAGAGGTATGTAGGAAATAAAGAGGATTGCTTTGGAGAGGTATGTAGGAAATAAAGAGGATTGCTTTGGAGAGGTATGTAGGAAATAAAGAGAATTGCATAAGAGAGATTTGTAGATTTGGGCAGCTTTTGGAGAGAAGTATAAGGAACAGGGATTTCTTTGGAGAGATTTGTAGGAAATAAATAGGAGTGCTTTGAAGAGATATGTATGAAATAAAGAGAATTGCATAAGAGAGATTTGTAGATTTGGGCAGCTTTTGGGCAGAAGTATAAGGAACAGGGATTTCTTTGGAGAGATTTGTAGGAAATAAATAGGAGTGCTTTGAAGAGATATGTAGGAAATAAAGAGAATTGCATAAGAGAGATTTGTAGGTTTGGGCAGCTTTTGGAAAGAAGTATAAGGAACAGGGATTTCTTTGGGGAGATTTGTAGGAAATAAAGAATATTGCTTAACAAAAATATGTAAGAAAAGTGAAGGAAGATTGAAAATATTTTCTGACTGGGATTATTCAATTCTTAAATTCTACCTTCATTTTCTCACATTCCAGAAAAACTAAGATAATTTAAGCTAATTTATTATGAATTGGGGTATTTCATTCAAGATATTCAAATATTTAATTAGCCGAGGGATTGTTGGACTAGAGAGGTTTGCTTGGAGGCTATTTATTATTTTAGTAGCTGATTTCCCTTGAGGAATGACATTGACGTTCCTGAAACAATTTAATTAATTTCGGCTTTATGAGTTATGAGTACTTGCTCAAAATCTGATTTCTTTTTTGAGGGATATCTGCTGACAGTGAGTTCAGAAATACGCAGTCTTCAAATTTTGTTGGAATATATAGATTGATATGCTCCCCCTCGCCACCCCCTCTTTTTTTCCGCGGGAACGGGGAAGGGTTAGCTAAGGTTATAATTGGGCGGGAACTGAGTGTGTAAGGTGGTAAACACTCTATGTACGGGAAGTGGGTAGTAGCTGAGCAGTGAGAGTGAGAGGGAGGGAGACAGCTATAGCGTCAGAGCGTGAGGGAGCGAGCGAGAGGGCGAGCTGGGCTTATGTAGTGGGAAAGGGTAGTAGAGATGCCAGACGGAGTCCTCGACCTGACTCAAGGCCCTCTGCCACCCACCTCCCCCCCCCCCCATACATCCATACCTGACGCTAATTCAGCCATTTTTTTAGCGTATTTCCCCTAAACACAGTCATAAAAAATGACTCCAAACGTCCACCAGCCTTGTCTCCTAGATCCCAAAATATCCGTTTGATCGACACCAAAGCTAGAGGTCCAAACTTCAAAATGGTCAATATTATGGATGAGTCAAGTCTAGAGGTGTGGGTTTCTAGGATAATTATTCTACATTTAAAACATTATTCAAGCAATATTTCTTCGTTTTAAAAACAATCTGTACAACAGAAAATAGAAACTCGTGTCGGCAACTCTCTGTATTTGTCAAAAACAATGTGACATTCCTCTTGTAAAAAAATATGTATATATATTACAATATACAGTTTGTGGAACTAACAAAAGCTTATTATTTCTGTATTTTCATTTGTTTATTTGATATGCCGCTACAATGGCGATTCATCTTTAAACAAAAGAGGATATTAATGTACAAAGTTAAATAAAAATTACAAATCTACAAAATTATAGTTAAAAATGTAGAAAATAAATATTACAATAAAAAAAAGTTAAATCTAAGATATTAGTAAATTCACAACAAAAGAAAATAACTATAATCATGATGAAGGTAAATTGTTGTAATTTTATGTTTTACAACTAAAGTGTTTACTATATATAATTTTTCATAATTATGACTGTGTTTTACCAACTCAAACCCCACAATACATCAGTTCAATAGCTTTTATATTTCATCTGTTTGTTTGCTCTTGTATTCAAATCTATTATACGTATAACCATTATTTCTTAAGAAAATATAAACATCATCTATAACTTGGCTCCTATTGGCTTGTAGTTGGCATAAATCCCTGGGCCATGACTACGTTATTCCATGTCTGCAGTCAGTCAGTATGTGTTTCACAGTCAGCTTCATACTGCAGTAGCGGTATATAGGTTCATCTTGTCTGCTATAGTATAGAACTATTTCTTCTCTTCTGGAGTGTCTACTACTTGAATTCCAGTTGAGCCTATTCGATTTGATTTTTCTAAGTTTACTGTCAGAGTTATACCATAATTATTTCCACTTTTCTCTAGAAAAAATGCTATTTGAGGTAGCTCAGATAACAATATTTTGCATAATATTCCTTCATTCCTCCGAAGCCAAAGCGTGTTGTAAAAGTTCATTTAATGTTTTAATTATCTCTATACCAGTTGTTGAATTAATTATAATTTCTATGGCCGGAGCTCGTTATGTTATTTTATTTAATTAACGTAATTATTAATGCATTTTCAATTAAAATTTATCCTGTAACTAGTAGGTAATTTTTTTTGGTTTTGTATGCCTCATTAGTATAGTTGTTTGTTTTTTTTCATTCTAAAGTACATATCAGGTAATAATGTGTATTTATTATCTCCATTCCAAGCACAGAGAATATAATTTAGAAACCTTTTTATGGTTGACAAAAAAAAAACTAAATATTTTATATCTCGAAATTTTCGTACTTCTAGCATATTTTCCTTATGGGAAATCAGCTATTGAGGTCCCACTGATGACGCGATTTTCGAAGTTTTTCTTCAAATGTCCATCGATCCTACTTGGCAGATGACGAAAATGAGGTCCATTCAAAACTGTATATATATATCGGACTCTAGTGGGTGGGGGGAGGATACAGAGGAAGAATTTTGAAAATTCGAAATATCTTCATTATTGTACGTCAGATCGAAAAAGTGTACGAAATCAATGTTATTGCAAATTTCATTTTCTGTAAATGTTGTTATGTACATATTTTCTCTATTATCAATATTAACTGAGATTTTATAGTTTAGTGTGCTTGTATGTTTGCTGAACTCTTTATATACTCTTTGAATATATGTAAGGTAAATATTTCATCGTTTTTTGTTTTTTTTTATTTTTTATTTATTTATTTAATATTTTTCAATCTCAATTATTTTAAATTCATTTTAGATACTTATTCCATTTTATTCAACAATTTATATATTTTATTATATCTTGTTTAATATTTTGTTTTAGATTCGATATTATGTTTGTCAATTTGTTGAGTTGTGTTTCTATTTATTGTTCGATTTCAATTTATTGTTCAATTTCTATTATTTGAGTTCCATTTTGTTTTCTATTTCTGTTTTGCGTTCCATTTCTGTTTTGTTTTTCCATTTCTGTTTTTGTGTTCCATTTCTTTTTTTGTGATCCATTTTTTTTTTTTTTTTTTTTTTTTTTTTTTTTTTTTTTTTTTTTTTTTTTTTTTTTTTTTTCATTTTTTAATTTTATACAGTTTTTCCCCCCCGAGCAACATCGCCACAGCTGCGAAGCTCCAAATAAATAAATATAGTTTTCAGCATTCATAAACCCCTCCTACTCGTGTCAGATTAACAATAACATGTTATATCGTGAACTACTTATTGTAAGCCTCAATACCAAATGTTGTGTTTCGGGAGACGTTTATTGGAGATAAATGCAAATTCGTTGGGTGTTGATTTCATAAATTAAGATTTTACGTTCTTGTTTCGATGGTGTTTACTTAATGTATACCATACTCGATATTTAACTGTTTCAGCCAACACTAAAGTCCTTGTTTAAATAAGTTAACATTTATAAAATGTTTATTTTACTTTGATTATTTGTTATTACTTATTGTTGTTTGTTATTGTAATTTGTTGTTATCTCTTCTTTATTTTACATTTGCTATTGAACATTTGAATTTTTGACTCTTGAAAAGGCAAATCACCTTTGATGTGATATCCATAAACAAGTACATCTGAATATTATCTTTATACTCTGTTTATATATATATATATATATATATATATATATATATATATATATATATATATATATATATGATATGTTTGTGTGAGGGAGATGTATGTTGAGTGTAGAAGGAAGAGGTAGATATCTCAAGGTGAGCCCCTACTTCCTGTCCAGTCACTTCCCACCCCTACCACCTGTCGGCAATTAACATATACACGATTTGCTCCCTACCTACGCCCTCTCACAACTTACATTTAAGGAAATCTGCTAAATGAATTAAATATATTTCCGTTAAATGTTTAAACTGGTCGGCCTAAGCAGTCAGGCCGTTTAACACACTGTTCTGACTTTATGCTTTAATAACATTACTGACTCGCATAAAAAACCTCCGTCACGCAGGGGCTGCGCAAAACTAAACAGATTTACCACGCGACGTTTTACAATAAACAAATAGTAATACTGGTAACACCGCCGTGAATATTAAAAATACAAAAGGTAATGAGAAATGTTTCAGTCGATTTTAGAAGTTTATGATGTCTACAACGGGTAACGAACGTCTGAATCGTAAACAAACAGGTCAGCCAGCCTCGCAGAGCTGATTAGAGAGATAGACATATTCTATATATATGACAAGAGTAGGAGTGGGGTTTTAATGAATGCGGAAAACTATAAAATGCAAATATTTTGGAAAATATTCATGATACAGAAAATATGCGTAGAACAGCATCTAGAGATTATTCAATTTGCAATAACATTGTTTCTATACCATTTTTCGATAAGAACGGAGATATTAAGAATTTTTAAAATTGTGTTTTGTTTGGAATGGAAATGAATTAGTGTTTGGGGGAAGAGAAGGGGGGGGGGCAGTGTACTTTACTTGGTGCAATCTGTTAATGGTATTAAAAAAAAAAACATAAATTAATTTATTAAATATTAATTTATCCAGGTGAGGTACCTGGTAGTTCATATTGGAATGAATTGTTGAGCATATCAATATTTCTACGCAAAGTACTTGCTTCGTACATGATTATACGAAAAAAATTATAAAACAAACGTTTCTCTAAATAACAAAGTAAACAACTTTTATTATGTGCATGTTTGCCGAAAAACAAATAGAAAAGGAAATATGTCGAATTTTTATTTCAAGCCTCCCTTACAACCCCCACTCCTGCTCATCTCTTGAAATGTTAGTACAGCTCATGATCATGGAGGAGGTTTTAATATTAAATTACATGAGGAGTTTCGCTGAGTTCGGTTTAGTCTGTTATGCCCATTAAAATTGTTTAGTCCCGCTTTAGTTTTTAGTGTATATCTTGTTTATACTCTGTTATAGGACAAAAGTGATTATAACAAAAGTTACTCTAAATAAAGAGCAAACAGCTTTTGCTATTTGTATGTTTGCCGAAAAAGCAATACAAAACACAATATCGCTATTTTTAATTTCAGGTCTCCCTTATAACCCCCACTCCTGTTCGTCGAAGAGAATATTAATATAGCCTGAAGTGTAAGTGGGCTAGTATTGACACATACCCAGTTTCATAAATTTGGCTCAGCCGTTTATGCGTGAAAACTTAACAAACAAATAGACACCAAAGCTGTACATATCGTGTCTATGACATGTCAAACGAAAAAGTATCATAAAGTTCATAAATATCTCCATTATACATTCAAAGTTTTGATGTGACTCAGTAATGTTATTAAAAAACAAACTCAGAACAGTGTTTGAGACGAGCTGACTTCTTAGGCCGAGCAGTTTTCGCGTGGCGAACTCATCTTACGTGTTGAACCGTTTGTAAACACTCATTATGCAAGTGTGATGGCGCCTCGAGTAAGTTATTTTCTACGCGATATGCAGTTGTATTGCGACATCGATCAGCAATCAAAGAAGCCGAATGAAACACCTTAACTGCAATGGTTTATCAAGGCAGCTGCGCCAAGGTTAGTTAATGGTGGAGGCACGTGCGCAACTTTATCTCTCGGAGCTGTTTGCCTTTCGTACGAATTGCGTAAGACCCAAATCCCGTACGACTTCACTCAATGTGCTCATCTGACAAGTCACCTAACAGACAAACTCACAACGCACAATCGTACAAACTTACAAATAGCACACGAATTATTGACGAAAGGTAGCCCATTCATTAACATAATTCTCGCAACTCTATAAACTTTTATTCAAAAAGTTCCGTCACGCAGGGGCTGCGTAAACTAAGCAGATTTCCCACATGAAGTTTTACAATAGAGAAATTTCACGAGAGCCGAGCCAGTCAAGGAAACGGCCGAACTAGCTTTTGGCGGGAAAGTAACTCTCGTCCGTTAGGCTCCGAGATTAAATTAAAAACAATTCAATCTCAAAAAAACAACAAGAACACAAAACATGGACTTACCTTTAATGATAGCAGCGCTCTGAACACTTATAACACCAACACTAAATAGTACCACAGAATATCTATTTACACTATTTACTATAGTTAGTGGAGTAATTTGAAATGAATCAAAATAATTTCTATCTCAATCACTCAGATTTTTGTAGTCCAAGAAAAAAAGGGGGGGGGTCAACAGAACGTATTTGTTTGTACCTCGTAAAATAAAGCTTTGTTGAAAAAAATATTTTGTATTTAACCTAATAATGAGGTGGTTCATGAGATATCAGCTTATTATTAATATGTCCCTAGTAGGAGTGGGGGTTTACTGAAAGCGGAACTCATTACAACAAATACAAATATCTCGGTTAATACTCATTATACGAAAAGTATGTATAGAACAATATTTATAGTAAATGTAATTTGCAATAAGATTGATTCTATACACTTTTTCGATCCGACGTATAGTAACGGAGATATTTCGAATTTTCGAAAATCCTCCCCTCTAAACCCCCCCTCCCACTGGTTCGATTTCAGCCGTTAACGAACTTGATCTTTCTTTTTACATAAAACGACTAAATTTCGAGTTTCGTAACGATCAAACAAAAATTGCGACCGCTAGAGCGGTAACAGACAAATATATATATATATATATATATATATATACAGTTTTGAACGGACCTCATTTTCGTCATCTACTAAGTAGGATCGATGGACATTTGAAGAAAAATGTCGAAAATTCCGTCATGAGTACAACCTCAATAGTTGATTTCCCTTAAGGGAAATCTGCTAAAATATAGCACACACAGACACACACACACGATTTGCCTGTCAGTATCAATTAAAATTATTATTATTATTAATTAACGACCATTTATTGCTACTATAGCGAATCGGGACGGGTTATCTACAGGTTACCGCCCTTTTCTAGCCAGAGGAGGACTAAGGATTTAGTTTAATGAGTTCTTCACTAAATAAAGTCCTATTGCCACGCCGAATGGAACTCGCCACTCTAGGTTTACCAAGTGAGTTTAAGGCCATGGCTATAACTCACATGGCTAACCTGAGCCACTGTACATATGTATTTCATGCTTTAATAATATGTATACCCCAATATATTTTATTTGGCTTTTTTTTTTGTTGTCTTCTGTTTTATTTATTTTCTTTATATTTTTTTTGGTAGACATACGTGTTTGGTTAAGGCAAAGAACTCCGTTTTGGGGTGCTAGCACCTTTTTTATAATGTCCTTTAGGGATATCCAAGGGGTTAGGGACCTCCTTATTAATTGTGTATTTTATAATGTGCTATAGGTTAGGTGAATTATATTATTGGTATTAGTATTTTATTATTCTATTTTGTGAAATGTATTTAAAACCCAAATAAAGAAGTAAAAAGTATATATATATTTGTCTGTTACCGATCTTGCGTCGCAATTATAGTTTGATCGTTACCAAACTCGATAGTTAGTCGTTTTGCTTGAAAAGAAATATCCTCTACATTAACTTAGAGGGGGAGAATCTCCCTTATTATGAGTCGTATCGAAAAAAAGTATAGAACCAATCTTATTGCAAATATAATGTTCTATAAATGTTGTTATGTACGTTTTTTCACTATCTTCAATTTTAACCGAGATATTTGCATGTTTTAGTTTTCGACCTTCAGTAAACCCCCACTCCTACTCATGTCATATTAACAATAAGCTGTTATATTATGAAACAATTCATTTGAAGCCCAAATGTCAAGTATTGTTCTCATTAAACTTTTATGTCAAACAAGTCTTAAGTCTAAATAGGTTTAGGATGGTCCATTCGGATAATTATGTTGAAATATGAAAACCCAACTTTTCCTGGCTACAGTAGTTTTTTACTTTGTACACGGAAGTAATAGGAAAGAAATGTATTATCTAAAAAAAAAAAAAGAAAAAAGAACAGATAATTAATCTTAATGTTAAATACATAGGCGAAAGAAAGAAACGTTTAAGACACTACTACTTAAAATTCATTTGAGAATTTAGCAAATGTAGTACCGTGAACGAACGTTCAATGAACTCGGAACCTTGAAATAAATAAGTACTAATACTGCAAATACATTTGAAGAGTACTCATATTGTACTGGCGAGATAAAAGGTATCTTAATTACATTGTTCTCAGAAATATTGGCTAAATGCCAATGCAAGAAAAGAAGGAAAAAATAAATAAATAGAAGCGAGCTTTAAAGCAGTGTATATATGATAAAGAATAATACTTATCTTAAATGGTGATCAATAAGCGTACTATGTATTATTTATAAACGTTAGGTATACTCTTATTTACTTTTACAACGCTATAAACAAAAAGTCCGTCACCCAGGGGCTGCGAAAATTTAGCAGTTTTCCCACGGGATGATATGAACACAACTGATCTCTTGACACCATATAATTTCTAACTATAAATCCGGCAAAAGTTTTATGTATGTATATATATATATATATATATATATATATATATATACACTAGCTCAGATACCCGGCTTCGCCCGGGAATTCATTTGAGGCAGGATGATGATGGTATTTTTTTGGCAAGGCTTTACTTTGCACAATATTTTGACATTTACCCTTCCCAGTGTTTAGGGTTAATACCCGTTGTTGGCATTTGTTAATAATAAAATAATTTTTTTATGTAAGATATGCATATTGTCATATTTCCCGTTTCCTGTGCATTATGCATAGATTTAAATTATTATGGACAAAATATTATAATATATTATAATTTGAATTAATTTTTCCAGGTGAGGTACCTGGTAGTTCATATTGAAAAGAATTGTTGAGCAAATTTCTCTAAATAACAAAATTAACAACTTTTATTATGTGCATATTTGCCGAAAGCCCAATTGGAAACGAAATATCACTATATTTAATTTCAGGCCTCCCTTATAACCCCCCTCCTCCCCGTCCCTAGAAATGTTAGTATGGCTTATTATAAGGAAGGCGTTAGTGCTCATTCACATACCGAGTTTGGTTTAGTTCGGCGACACAAGTATATATTTGCCGAAAATGCATTAGGAAACAAAATATTCTATTTTTAATTTCAGCTCTCCCTTATAACCCCCACTCCTCTTCGTCTCAGAGAATATTAACATAGCCTAAAGTCTAAGTTAGGTTAGTAGTAATATACATACCAAGTTTCATAAAATTCGATTCTGCCGTTTATGCGTGAAAAGGTAACAAACAAACAAAAAACAGACACCAAAGAAACAAAATGCAGTTATGGTGTCTATGACAGGTGAAACGAAACGTTATCGTGAAATTTCGCACAGAGGTCACAATTCTATATATATATATATAATAAATATATTTATAATTTTGAACAGACTTCATTTTCGTCATCTCCAGGGTAAATATTTCGAAAATCCCATCATGAACACAACCTCAATAGCTGATTTCCCCTAAGAGAAATCTGCTAACAGAAAAATGGCTTTGAATTGCTGTTCTGTTGAAAGAATTTATGCTCACACTCACGGCATGCTTTTCAGCCTTTGTGGGTCCTAAACTGATGAAATAGCTATGTGACACTACGAATGTCAGAGGATGCCGTTTGGGCTTACAAATAAACGTCATAATTATCAAAAAAAGGTTTATTTGAACAATTTGCGTCAAATCGGAAATACTAAGTGGTGCAGAGGAGATGTACTATAAGCTGATCGGATCTAGCTTTGACAGCTGGATAGGAAGTCTCATGGAGCTATCTAACTGGAAGCCTTTGTTGGGGCCGAATATCCAGTTGGATCCGTTTGAAGTTGCCGCCAGATAGCGTGTCATTCATACCAGCTGATTCCTAATTAATTCCTCATATGATTCGGCTTGTCTCAAACAATATGATTTGGCGAGTTGTTACTCTGCGGCGCATTATTATTAGTCTGACAGCTGAGCTAGCTACAAGGATTAGGGTTGATTTTGACTATTGATAGCTAATTAAATTGCTCTCCGGTTGTATTTGGTCAAGGGTTGGGGGTGAGTTATAGCTATTCCAATTAGCAGGCAGGATGTTGATGCATTTTGATGACCCTCACCTGCAGTCCTGGGGCTTCTGGGTCATCGGCTGATCAATAGTGCCTGGGCAAAGGCCGGCACAACCGAAGTCGTTGCCAAGGATGGCCGGTCCCTGATTGAAAACCAGAAGCTGTCTCAACTTTGAGAATGGAGCTCAAATCAATCGAGAGTGAAAAGCATCAATCATTTGACAAAGTACATCAGAGCTTTGCTGACAAGGGGTGTGTGAGGCTCCGATCGCCCGAATTTCACTGAAGATGCAGAACTAACTCTCCGAAAGCTGGGAAGCTGTACAAAGGTTTCAAAAGATTTCCTCAAATGTCCATCCGTCCTACCTAGCAGATAACGAAATTGTCCGTCACGCTAGGGCTCCGTAAACTAAGCAGATTTCCCTCGTGCGCCATGTATTTGCTTTTATCTCACAAAATAAAGCTTCAATGGGAACAATATTTTGTATTTAAGCTTGAAATAAAAAGTTTCATGATATAACAGCTTATTGTTAATATCGTATGAGTAGAAGTGGAGTTTACTGAAGGCTGAAAACTAAAATGTGTAAATATCTTCGTTAATAATCAAGATAGTGAAAATACAACAAACAATATTTATAGAAAATTTAATTTAATTTACAAGAACTATTATATATACTTTTTCGATCCGACATATAATAACGGGGTTATTTCGAAATATCCGATTTTAGACCTTAACGAACTTTTTTACATAAAATTTTAAATATCGAGTTTGGCAACGATCAGACAAAAATTGCGACCGCTTGAGCGTTGACAGACATACAAATATATCATTTTGAGCGAATCTCATTTTCGTCATCTCCTATGCAGGATAGGTGGACATTTGAGAAAGGTGCCGCCATAAGTACAGCCTTCCTTAAGGGAAACCTACTACTCCGTTCAAAATTATGTATAAACTTCCCTGTTACCGCTCTAGGGTCGCAATGTTTGTTTGATCGTTACCAAACTCGATATATAACTGTTCCATGCAAAACTAAAGGTCAAGTTCGTTAATGGCTCAAATCCGACGAGTAGGATGGGTGGCTTAAACCCCCACTTTTAGTCGTCGCTGTTTAAAAATAAGAGAATATATCATGAAACGTCTTATCCCAAGCATAAATGCAAGTATTGTTTTCAATGGGCTTTTATTATGTGAGATGCACGCAAATAGAAGTATATATATATATGTGTGTGTGTGTGTGTAAAACTAAAGATCAAGTCAATGGCTGAAATCCGTCGAATGGGAGGGGGGAGTTTAGAGTGGGGAAATTTTGAAAATTGTTATTATCTCCGTTATATGCATCAGATCGAAAAAGTGTATAGAACTAATCTTATTGCAAATGTAATGTTCTTTGCATTTTTTTAGCTTTCGTCCTTCAGTAAACCCCCACTCCTACTCATGTCATATTAACAATACGTTGTTATATTATGAATAACTTTATTTGAAGCATAAATGCCAAATGTTGTTCTCATTGAACTTTAACATTTTGATATAAACGCAAATACGTGACGCTCATAGGAATTCCCCTGCGTGATGGACTTTTCCAAAACGGAGTTTGAAGTTTGACATATTTCTAGGGCCTTCAGTCGGTATTCTTGGTGGGAGCTCTTGGATTCCTCCAAATTACATATATGTATAGACAGTATACGAGAGAGGGGAGAGAGAGCATCAAAGCTAAGGAGGACAAGATGATATGAAGAGTGGAGCGATAAAGAATATATAAAAAGAAAGGGAAAATGGGGTCAGGGCGATATAACGAGAAAAGGATGAGGTGCCGGGATGCAGCAAGGCAACTTCAAAGCAATCCGACACCATTTCCAGATGATCGCGAATTATTATTTTGGATTATTCTCCAAAGTGCAGCAGAAGTACAGACGAGGGACCTAAATCAAGGGATTCCTAATCGATCTATGCCCCAGAATGGAGTAGTCGCCAAAGCGCATAATAATAAACAATCCGTCAAGAAGGAGCTGCGTCAATGAAGCATATTTCCCACCTGTTGAAGTCACAAGCTGCTCATCTCATCTCAGAATATATTCTCTATTTCCAATGTGGGCCGTCTAGTAAATAAAAGTCCGTCAGGCCGGGTCTGCGTAAACTAAGCAGATTTCCCACGAGAAGTTATACAATATAGAAATCTCCATACGAGAGTCGAAAAGTTACGGCAATGGCCGAACTAGCTTTTGGCGGGAAACTCACTCGTCCTTTATCGGCCCACTTTTAATAAAATGCAAATATCTCGGTTATCCATTTTTGAGGTGCTGGATGGTGAAGGAATTATTATCTCAGGTATGAAAAAACGCCTCGTTCCTTCACTATTCTTTATTCGTTGTGACAGAGCGCTTTCAGAGCATACGCTCCATCATCAGTGCCCTCTTCACAATGATGTGACAGGAACCAAGGATTCCCTGTGTATCCACAGGGGGGGGGGAGGATTTTCTAAAATTTGAAATATTTCCGTTACTATACGTCGGATCGAAAAATTGTATAGAGCCAATCTTATTGCAAATTTAATTTACTATAAATATTGTCATACACATTTATTCTTTATCTTGTACATTAACCGAGATATTTGCAATTTTCTGAAATCGGGGCGGATAACGGAGAGTGAGTTTCCCGCCAAAAGCTAGGACGGCCGTTTTCTTAACTCTTCAGCTCTCCTGAAATTTCTCTATTGTAAAACTACGCGTGGGAAATCTGCTTAGTTTACGCAGCCCCTGCGTGACGGACTTTTTGTAGTTTTAGTTTTTCCGCATGTTATTTTAGTTCTGCTCAACACTGATTGCTAGATAATCCTTCTGAAATTCCTGTTTAGATATTTCTGTTCAACCTTTTAGTACTGATAACCGCCGCGGAATAATACTTAATTGCCATATAATTTAGTTTAATTTTTATATTAAATATGTATACACATGTTGAAGAGAAAGAGGTCCAATAATGCATTATCGCCGATTAGCTCGTGTGTATAATCTTGGTTGTGGGAAGGTTACGATCTTGTTGCCTAGAGCAGTATTGTTTAGTGCTTATGTGTGTTATTTCCATATTTTACTAGATTAATGTATTAATAATACATGAATTTAGAATGAAATAGTGATTAGTACTACTAGGTTTCAGCACATCTCCGAAACATTTCCTCAAATGCCAACCCGGCGTATATAATATATATATATATATATATATATATATATATATATATATATACATATATATATATATATATATATATATATATATATATATATATATATATAAATTAGTTTTATCGTTAACCAATTTGATATTAAAAAGCCCGTCACGCAGAGGCTGCGTAAACTAAGCAGATTTCCGGCGTCATAAATAGTCATAAAATCAATACGAGAGCCGAACAGTTACGGAAACGGCCGAACTAGCTTTTGGCGGGAAACTCACTCTTCCGTTGACGGCCCACAATTAATAAAAATGCAAATATCTCGGTTAATATTCAAGGTCCCCCCCCTCTGAACCCCCCACCCCTCCCACTGGTCCGATTTCAGCCGTTAACGAACTTGATCTGTCTTCTTGCATAAAACGTTTAAATATCGAGTTCGGTAACGATCAAACAAAAATTGCGACCGCGAGAGCGTTAACATACATGTATATATATATATATATATATATATATATATATAATTTTGGAAATATATATATATATATATATTATATATATATAATATATAATATATATACACAGTTTTGAACGGACTTCATTTTCGTCATCTACTAGGTAGGATCAATGGACATTTGAAGAAAAATTTCGAAAATTCCGTCATGAGTACAACCTCCATAGCTGATTTCCCTCAAGGGAAATCTGCTATAATGCATTCAAACTTGAATTTTTTTTTTTTTTTTAAGAGTTTACGAAACTCAAAGTTAAACATGTTCACCCGATTCGGGCTACATTGAGTCGATAGCCTCTACCGAATCACAAAAGATTCGTTCCTTTCTGCGTGAGTCAGGAGTTGTTGGGTACAGCGATGACCCCATTACACTCGAAAAGAGTCGATTCTTTTGAGTTGTTGGAACTAAGTAAGGGAATCCCATCAAAATGCAACTAGGTCATTGAACATCCTCAGCAGAGGCATATTTCCAGAATCGGGGTTGACTCCTTTTTCCTAACCAATCTTTATTTTGTCTTATGGACTAAACTATTTTAACATATTTCCATTGAATGAAATCAGTTATTAAAGTAGTGTTTGTGTGTGTGTGTGTGTTTGTGTGTGTGTGTGTGTGTGTGTGTGTGTGTGTGTAAGTATATATATATATATATATATATATATATATATATATATATATATATACAAACACATATATATTCTATGGGAGGAGTTGGCTATCTGCTCCCACGTTTTGAATTTTTGTTGGTATACAAATTTGTGAAGGTAATGCGTTCATCTTTGTCAGACAATGCTTTAATTCTAATACTTACTTCATTCAATCATATGTTTTGGATTTTATTTTAATATGGCTTTCCACGTTTCAGTTATTAATACACCGTCCACGCCGTTAATTGTATTTTTTATCTTGTTAATTTCGAGAGCTTCTAGAACTAATCTTTTCCCGAGCTTGTCTTCTCTATGTTGAACTCGAATTTAATTTAGTGAGGACAAATACTTGCGTGTTTGGCAATGGCGGATGTTTTTGTTCTATTATGTTTTAGGTCAGCCATGTGTTGGTTGACTCTTGTAGCAGTCTTCTTGCCTGTCTGCCCCACATAAACTTTCCCTCAATCATATAGTATTATATATACTTCACTATCTTGTAAAAATTGGGTGTCTTTCGGACTTTTTAAATATTCAATGAATATTTAGTTTGGTTTGACAAGTGTTCGTAAATTATATTTTCGAAGTATTATTGCAAGTCGTTCTGAGGTCCCCGCTATATAAGGAAGTGTTACGTTGCTCAATGGTTTAACTTGAGTATTTTCAATGTCTTGTTGAAACTCTACTGAATGTGATCGATACATTTCTACTGATTGTGATCGATACATTGGTACTGGCTGTGATCTACAGCTACTGACTGTGATCGATACATTGCGACTGATTGTGATCGATACATTGCGACTGATTGTGATCGATACATTGCTACTGATTGTGATCGATACATTGCTACTGATTGTGATCGATACATTGCTACTGATTGTGATCGATACATTGCTACTGATTGTGATCGATACATTGCTACTGACTGTGATCGATACATTGCTACTGACTGTGATCGATACATTGCTACTGATTGTGATCGATACATTGCTACTGACTGTGATCGATACATTGCTACTGACTGTGTTCGATACATTGCTACTGACTGTGATCGATACATTGCTACTGATTGTGATCGATACATTGCTACTGACTGTGATCGATACATTGCTACTGACTGTGATCGATACATTGTTACCTACTGTGATTGATACATTCCTACTGACTGTGATCGATACATTCCTACTGACTGTGATCGATACATTGCTACTGAATGTGATCGATACATTCATTGCTACTGAATGTGATCGATACATTGCTACTGATTGTGATGAATACATTGCTACTGAATGTGATCGATACATTGCTACTGAATGTGATCGATACATTCATTGCTACTGAATGTGATCGATACATTGCTACTGATTGTGATGAATACATTGCTACTGAATGTGATCGATACATTGCTACTGAATGTGTTAGTCTGCAAAAATTCGGGAAAAGTGCGTTGTAATTGAGATAACGAATTTTTGAAGGCTGCT
This sequence comes from Riptortus pedestris, assembly GCA_019009955.1. Lineage (NCBI taxonomy): Eukaryota > Metazoa > Arthropoda > Insecta > Hemiptera > Alydidae > Riptortus > Riptortus pedestris. The sequence continues at coordinate 254,273,543 of CM032228.1, forward strand.
TTTACGACATTGGATTTAGATGTTAGTTATCGCAAAGACGGCGATAACAGCTTTATTACCTTATTTCAACACACGCCCAAAGCATTAGACTAATCTCAAATAGACCCTAAAAATCCGTGTTTCCACCCTTCCCTTTTTTCCTCGAAGCTGTCCAATCGACTATCGGATTTGTATAATAATGTGGCTATAGATTATATAACTAATAATATAGACATAGGGTTTACATAATGGGCAGGCCGCAACACGCACACGGCGAAATCACCCCTCGTTTTTTTACGGCAGATTGGAAAACAGTTTGGCGGACGTAACAGGAAAATCTTTTTAGCAAACTTCCCTTGAGGGAAATCAACCACTGACGTTGATACTTATTTTTGGCGAAATCTTTTAATAATATCAATGTTCTACGCTGTAAAATTAATTTCCCTGAATTTTCCCAAACTCCAATTCAAGCTTCTTGTTTCTAATGTATCTCGATTGATATATTTGTATGTGTGTATTTATATATATATATATATATATATATATATATATATATATATATATATACATATATATATATATATATATATATATATATATATATATATACATACATACATACATACATGTGTTTATTATCATTTATTAACGTCCACTTTTCGCTACAACAGCAAATTAGGACGGGCTATCTACACGTTAATACCCTTTTCTAGCCAAGATGGGCTTTGAACAATATTAAAAATACAGGAATATTTTAAGTTCAATTCCTCCGCTCTAAACTTCCCCCTCTCCCCTGTCCGATTTCAGCCATTAACAAACTTAATATTTCTTTTTACTTGAAACGCTTATATATTGCTTGTTAGCAATTAACCGAAAATTGCGACCGCTAGAGCCATAACAGACAAATATATAGATATATAAATAATTAAATAATTTTGAACGGATCTCAATTTCATCATCTACTATGTAGGATCGATGGGTATTTAAGGAAATTGTGGGAAATCGCATCATGAGTACGACCTCAATGGCTGATTCCCTTAAGGGAAATCTGCTAAAATCTTGCCGGAAAATAAAAATAAATTATTAAAAGCCCTAACAAATGTAGCAATCCGTCAACAACAGCCAATCTAAAACCAGGTAGGTTCTGTAACACTAATTAGAGATAAGCTATAATAGACTATATTAACATGAATAAATATTAAATATCCTGAATTGTATTTAGTACACACACACACACGCAAGATTTGTTTGTGTCAATATCAATTAAAATTATTATTATTAATTAACGACCATTTATTGCTACTATAGGGAATCGGGACGGGTTAGCTACAGGTTACCACCCTTTTCTAGCCAGGATAGGACTAAATATTCTATTTAATGAATTCCGTCACTAAATAAATTCCTATTGGAGTGTAACTCGCCACTCTAGGTTACCAAGTGAGTTTAAGGCCATGGCTATAACTCACATGGCTAACCTGAGCCACTGTACATATGTATTTCATGCTTTATTAATATGTATAACCCAATATATTTTATTTACTTTTCATCATTTTTTTTTCAACTCCTGTATTCCAGCTATTTGACTTTTCGTTATTTGTTTTGCTGAGACGGCTTTAGATACTAACGTTTCAAATTGGTATTTTTGTAATAAAATCAAAATTTAATTAAATTCGTGAAAAGCGGTATAATTTTAGAGAAAGAAAGATCGAGATTCTGTTTAATGAATTCTTTATTAATTTAGCAATTAAACAAATTGTAATTTCAGAATCGAGCAATGTTTTATTTTAAGACCTCTCTTGTACCAGGACCTTGTATTTATATGAATAATTGATTCTGCGAAATGAAATAACTGAGAGAGACAGAGTAAAAGAGAAATGAAATATTTTTAGAGATGGAACAGTTAATCTTGTTTCAAAACTGTTGATTTAGATATTTGCATTATCTGTTTAAGAAACTTTTCAGAAATTAGATAGAATCCTTTATAACGGGCTCTATAATATTATTACAAATTGTATTCTACTTTACTCATGTAGTGGAAACCGTTTCATCGCTTTGCCGTGATAATGGCGAGAGTAGGACATTAGGTTTTATTCAGCTGGGAGGTTACAATCATTAAAGCAGAATAACTCTATTCAATTAGTCATTAACAAAATATTCATGATTAAGTATTCAAGGCGAAAATGTATCCCGTACTCCTTTGCTACATCCGTAAACCCCCAAAAATTGGTAACATATCAGACTTCGTTTTCGAATTTGAAACAACCTGTTATTCTAATTCTACAAAAACATTTTCCACCGAAAATCATTCATTTTTTAACAATACAACATATACCAGAAAGTGTACAAATTGTGGAGTGGAATACATCCATGCTCTGGAATGCCTCAAAATATTGGAGATGATTATCTTCAAATATTGGCGTTGGACGACTCTAAAATGTATACTGGAATGACTCGCAAAAATTGGAGTGGAATCCATGCAACTGTGGACTGGAATAACTCGCAAAAATTGGAGTGGAATACATCCAACTGTGGACTGGAATAACTCGCAAAAATTGGAGTGGAATACATCCAACTGTGGACTGGAATAACTCGCAAAAATTGGAGTGGAATACATCCAACTGTGGACTGGAATAACTCGCAAAAATTGGAGTGGAATACATCCAACTGTGGACTGGAATAACTCGCAAAAATTGGAGTGGAATACATCCAACTGTGGACTGGAATGACTCGCAAAAATTGGAGTGGAATTCATACAACTGTGGACTGGAATAACTCCAAATTTTGGAGTGATGTGCATCCAACTATGGATTTGAATGTTTCCAAATTTTGGAGTGAAGTGCATCCAACTATGGACTGGAATTTCTCCACATTTTGGTGTGAAGTGCACCCAACTATGGAATGGAATGTCCACTAGCCTGTGGGATCTCCAAATAGTTGACTGGAAATATTGCGGCAGATTGCCTCAAAATATTTGCGTTGGATGTCACCAAATTGTGGAATGGAAAGTCTCCAAATATTGGAGATCAATGTCTTCAAACAATCCAATGATAAATATTCTAACTATTAATAGTACTTGAACAATTTTTTTTTTTAATATTTCATCATATTAATGGAAAAATACTTTTGGATATGAATCAGAGGCCATGTAGCTATCATATATTGACTAAAAATATTTCGAACTATAAGAAAAACAAATAAAAATAGCTTTAAGTTTATTGAGAGGATCAGGAAACCGCACATGAAGGAGAGATAGTGAACAAATCTACGCAGATTATTGCTTATAATACTATTTAAAGATTATTCCAAAGTTACAATCAATTTGCAAATATTTTTAGTTTGTAAATTCTCACGTGATAATATGCAACACCTTTATTTGCTATTTGTGATCAATGGAATTCGTCAAATAATCCAGATGATTCTCAAGAGTATTACTGACTTACATTTGAATTTAATAATGCATAACCACTAATCTTCTTTTTTGTTTTACAGGTAAGGATGCTCAAACAGGGATTTTCAGTAAGTAGCAAAACTGTTACATTCATTGTACCATAAATATTTCAATGAGGCAACTAGTAATTGTTCTCTGGATGTCAACCCCCATGTTGGTTGAGTACCACCGTAATAATATGTGATACTTGTCACTACCCCTATGTTGGTTAGGGTAACATTAGATTTTGCATTTTAAACTGTCTTAAGTATTCACAAGTCCCAACTAAACCCAATATAATAATTTATATAGACATATATATTTGTGTGTTAACGCTCTAGCAGTCTCAATTTTTGTTTGAGCGTTGCCAAACTCAATATTTAATCCTTTTAAGCAAAAAGGAAGGTTAAGTTCGTTAATGGCTAAAATCGGACAAAATGAGGTTCAGATGGGGGAATTTCGAAATATCCGTTATTACATATTGGAATGAAAATCGAATAACACCAATATTACTGCAAATTAAATGTGCTATACTTAATATAAATATTGTTTCTTCTCTATATTAAATATTAACCGACACAATTGCATTTTTTAGTTTTCATCCTTCAGAAAACCCCCACTCCTCCTCACGTACATAAACAATTCTGTGCTATATAATAAGCCACTCTATTCGTAGCTTAGATTCCAAATATTATTTTCAAGAAACCTTTCTAATACTACATGCGTGCAATAGTTTCTGTTCATCCCTACCCCGTATATTTTTCTTGGAATTAATTTCACTAATTTACAGTTTTGCTGTTCTATACATTTTTTATCTTAAACTATCTACAGTAGGCATGAGCAACCTTTGACACGTTGGTGGTCAAACTTTAGTGTGCAAATACATTCGCGGGTCGCTTTTAAAAGTAGTGCATTTTAAAGTAGTGTTCACAATTTTTAGCGATGGATATCAGATATGAAATTATATGACAATGTCATTGTAATACAATTTATTAAAATAACAAAATGAAACGAAAAAAATAGGTACAACATTATAATTAAATCGTACAATTTGGAGTTATTACAAACAACAAAAGTTAAATAGCGACACCGAAATCAATGAGCTTGAATTTGGGAAACTAATCCATCGATGTTTGGATTAAAACCACTGACGAAAAGAATTTTCCAAATTATCGTCAGTCAGCCTTGTACGATGTTTTGATTTATTAACTTTCATCAATGAAGAGAACTGTTGGCATTTATAAGTACTGCCCAACGCACAAATCTCTCCTCATCTTCCTCATTTGGAGTAAGTAGCGTAATATTTTTGTATAATTGGGTTTTTATAAATGTCTCGCGGGCCGGATCAAACCTTACCGCGGGCCGGTGGTTGCCCACATATGATCTACAGTATGTAGGTTTATTTATTGGAAAACTCCACGTGGAAAAGATTACGCAGCCCCTGCTAAAATCACGTCATGTGAACAACCTCATTTGACAATTTCCTTACAGGGAAATTTGTTTAAAAATAAAAATTGTGGTTATACAACTATTTTTTATCCTACTCATAATATCGGACATATGTATTTCGATTTCCTTTACACTCGAGTGAATATTGATTTTGTTAACGATCATACAATAGCTTCCGTAAAAAAGCATATACATTTATATATATATATATATATATATATAATTTTGTAGGAACCTAATTTTTTTTCCTCTAGTAGGCATGTTCGATGGACATTCCAAGAATGGATGAAGGTAACGCATAATGAGTACAACTTCTACACCTTATTTTCTTTAGGGGAAATCCTTCAAAACTTATTAATAAGCTATTAATTATTTGCTTGCTGCATTTTATCGTTAATACCCATAAAATATAGTCTAAAAATATCGTTCAAATCGATCCATCGATATTTACTGTTGGAATTTGAAGGTAAAAGCCCTCAATTCTTGAGTTAAGTGAATCGTCTCCGATACATACTTAAGCATTTATCGATTGCCCAAACCTATAGTTTTCATATTTTCACCAGCCAATTTAATGTATTATTCAGACTTGCTGTTGGTCAGTTGTAAACAGAACTATTTAACTCGCCTACTTTCAACGAATATGGAATAAATTGGTAAAATACTTAAATATTACACCCCCCAAACAAACTGGCCTACTCCAAAGAATTTCCTTCATTATTTTAGCAGATTTCCCATAAGGGAAACAGCTACTGAGGTCGTACTCATAAGTTGTATACATATATTCTCTATCTTGAATATTAACCGAGATATTTGCATTTTTGGTGTTTTCTGGCCTCAGCAAACCCCCAATCCTTCTCATGTCATATTAATAATAAACTGTTATATTATGAACCAATTCATTCCAACGTAAATTACCATATATTGTTTTCATTCTCTTGACCCCCCCCCTCCTGTTATTCTTGGACTAGTAAAATTGGTGTGATTGAGATAAAAATTATTCTTATTCATTATAAATTGCCGTTATAAGGCCGGCCGCTTCCTTAACTGTTCGGCTTAGGAAATTTCTTTATTGTAAAACTGCACGTGAGAAATCTGCTTAGTTTACGCATCCCCTGCGTGTCGGACTTTTTAGAATATTAGTTTACATTTGCCTGATTTCTCCAGTCTTTATATTCAGATCTTGAAGGTATTACAGTCGACATGGGTAAAACTCCTCTCGATCTAAACAGTAACTATCCAATTATCTACATTGTATTTTTCTTTATAATATGGACAGCACTGTATATATATATATATATATATATATATATATATATAAGTATATATATATATATATATATATATACACATATATATGTATATATATATATATATATATATATATATTTATCTATATATATATATATATATATATATATATATATCCCCACATCGATCCAGTTGGTTATACACACTTGTTGAAGACATGACTATAAGATTATGTGAGTACTTAGCACTCAGCATTGATTTATCGCTGGCAATAATAAAACAAACAGATCTGCTTATAACTTAATTGATTTTTATATAATTGATTATTTACGACGTTTCAAGAATGATCATTATATTAATTTTAACTGCGCACATTAAGACTGTTTCTCTTGTGTTTAACAATACTCTGTAAAACTTTGTCTCTAAAGAGATCTGTGTATAAAGAGATCTTTTTTATTTTTATTGGCAACCTTCAGAATGTTAGATAATCACATCACTGTCAAGTCGTTGAATTGTAACAATGATATAACGTAACAACAACATAAAGTACCAACTCCGAAAAGTGTATTAATTCATCTTCCCATTATATATATATATATATATATATATATATATATATATATATATATATATATATATATATATTTTTTTTTTCTTTTTATTTCGAAAATCTCGTCATGAGTCACCAACTCAATAGCTGATTCGCCTTAAGGGAAATCTGCTAAAAAAAGAAGCACCGTTATAACCGCATTATAGTTTACACCTTGTTATCATTTCTTGACTTCCACAAATTCCTTTCTTATCTGGTCACAATCGACAATGTAAGAAAAGCAATAAATAAAGCAAACCAAGTCAAATAATTGTTTCTCATTTGGCGACCAATTCCGTTAATTTTAGCAGGTTTCCCTTCAGAATAATAAGCTAGCGAGCTCTTACACATGACGCGATTTTAGAAAAATTCTTAAAATGTCCTTCAATCCTACCCGTTCAAAATTATAAACGTTCTTCTGCTACGACTCCAGTGGTCGTAATTTTTATTTCTCTAGATATTTAAGTTTTTCACATAAAACTCAAAATAATCGATTATATTAAATTATTGTACATGTTGCTGTTCAAGATGTGTATACATATTTAATTTAAAAGTTTAAACTGAATTACGTGTCAATTAAATACTATTCCAAGGCTCGATATAAAGGTGGCAGAAATATCTTAACATTAATTTCAAAAGAATTATCAAGCAATCAGTGTTCGGCAAAAGTAAAATAACAAGCAGAATTAACTAAAACTACCAAAAAAATTTCTCTATTTCTAGAAATGTTGCAATTTAAAATTTTGTATACGCTTATGAATATATATTAGCATATTTTCCTTCAGAGTAATAAGCTATTGAAACAGTAGTCGTTTGGGGGGGGGGGGTCAAAATTCGAAATATTTTCGTTATTATGAGTCGGATGGTAAATTTTTCTTCAAATGTCCATCGATCCTACCTAGTAGATGACGAAAAGTGGGAGGAGGGGGGTTTAGAGGGGAGGATTTTCGAAAATTCGAAATATTTCCGTTACTATACGTCGGATCGAAAAATTGTATAGAAAAATTAAATTAAATTTACTATAAATATTGTTATATATTTTTAACTCAAGTATCAAGTAAGTTATTCGTACTTTCTTGTTTTCTGCCTTCATTACCTCCCCCCTTCTACTAGACTTTTTTTTTTACATATAAATAGAAAATATGTCGTGAGATTAGATCACAAGTGGGTTACACCAGCACGTGGGAAATCAGCTTAGTTTACGCAGCTTTTCCGTGGGGGACTTTTTAGTTCCACCACCTCCGCTACTAGTAGTAGAAAATGAGGTCCGTTCAAAAAATACATGCATTTGCCTGTTAACGCTCGAGCGGTCGCAATTTTTGTCTAATCTGTACCAAATTCGATATTTAAACGTTTAATGTAAAAATGAAAACTATGTTCGTTAAATGCTAAAATCGGGCCAGTGGGAGGGGGAGGGATTTAGAAAAATCGAAATATCTCTGTTGTTAAGCATCGGATCGAAAAATTGTACAGAACCAATCTTATTGCAAATGTAATTACCTACAAATGTGTTATATACGTATTCTCCCCCCCCCTTCTTACTCATTTAATATTAATATCAGCTGTTATATCATGAACCACTTCATTTCAAGTTTAAATACCAAATGTCGTTTTCATTGAACTTCTACTTTGTGAGATACGTCAATTACGTTCTATTGACTTATTCGTTCTTAGATTACTAAAACTTGATTGATTGAGATAATAATTGTGATTCGTTATAAATTACATAGTAGTAAATAGTTTTCAATAAAATTGATATGTTATATTCAAATATATTTGAGTAATTGTTTTTCTTTCCGGTGAAGAAGAAGACATTTTTTGTTTGGCGAACATCCAAGACGATAAGACAGTTTATATTCGCTTTGCTCATATTTGCTCATCTATTGAGAATTATTATCAGAACAATTATAATTGGCCATTTTATCGCAAATATTCAAGGCCATTTTTTTTTATATTATTTCGACTTTAGCTATCCGAAATTATTAATAACTGGCTACAAAATCTCAGAGAATTGTAATCCAATCGAATATTGTTGACTGGCGCCATCCTTTATATACATACGATAATTGTTGCTTATTACATTATGTATTAATTGATAAGAGCAAGTTGTTTAATGGTTTTTGTTTTCCGTTCCACTTGTTACTACTAATGGATTCTTGAAGTATATTATATTCCGAGAAACAATACTTATGTATTCTGCTTGATTTTTTTTTTTATTTAGCTGCGATTATTTATTTACCTCACATATCCTGGGCTACATTAAAGAACAGTATTTAAAATACACTTCAATATTTCAAAAAGTTATGCAGAATTGCCAGGAGTACTAGGAGGATAAGTAGACTATGTCATGAGTTAATATTCATTTTTCGGAGAATGTTTAGAACAGAAATTGCACTAATTGCATTATTAAATTTTTCGAGGCGGTTGATAATACAAATTTTAAATTTTATTTGCATACATACGTTTTTTTTTTTATTTCACTCATTTCTCTAAAGCACCACTCTTCCTGGTCCGGTTACGCTCGCTAAAAAACCCGATCGGTAATTTTTTTTTTACACCTTCATTTCGCGTCTAAAAATCATAAAAATATACATATCTAGTCTACAATAGTAGTTACATATACATATCTAGTCTACAATAGTAGACATATCTAGTCTACAATAGTAGTTACATATACATATCTAGTCTACAATAGTAGTTACATATACATATCTAGTCTACAATAGTAGTTACATATACATATCTAGTCTACAATAGTAGACATATCTAGTCTACAATAGTAGTTACATATACATATCTAGTCTACAATAGTAGTTACATATACATATCTAGTCTACAATAGTAGTTACATATACATATCTAGTCTACAATAGTAGTTACATATACATATCTAGTCTACAATAGTAGACATATCTAGTCTACAATAGTAGTTACATATACATATCTAGTCTACAATAGTAGTTACATATACATATCTAGTCTACAATAGTAGTTACATATACATATCTAGTCTACAATAGTAGTTACATATACATATCTAGTCTACAATAGTAGTTACATATACATATCTAGTCTACAATAGTAGTTACATATACATATCTAGTCTACAATAGTAGTTACATATACATATCTAGTCTACAATAGTAGTTACATATACATATCTAGTCTACAATAGTAGTTACATATACATATCTAGTCTACAATAGTAGTTACATATACATATCTAGTCTACAATAGTAGTTACATATACATATCTAGTCTACAATAGTAGTTACATATACATATCTAGTCTACAATAGTAGTTACATATACATATCTAGTCTACAATAGTAGTTACATATACATATCTAGTCTACAATAGTAGTTACATATACATATCTAGTCTACAATAGTAGTTACATATACATATCTAGTCTACAATAGTAGTTACATATACATATCTAGTCTACAATAGTAGTTACATATACATATCTAGTCTACAATAGTAGTTACATATACATATCTAGTCTACAATAGTAGTTACATATACATATCTAGTCTACAATAGTAGTTACATATACATATCTAGTCTACAATAGTAGTTACATATACATATCTAGTCTACAATAGTAGTTACATATACATATCTAGTCTACAATAGTAGTTACATATACATATCTAGTCTACAATAGTAGTTACATATACATATCTAGTCTACAATAGTAGTTACATATACATATCTAGTCTACAATAGTAATTACATATACATATCTAGTCTACAATAGTAGTTACATATACATATCTAGTCTACAATAGTAGTTACATATACATATATCTAGTCTACAATAGTAGTTACATATACATATCTAGTCTACAATAGTAGTTACATATACATATCTAGTCTACAATAGTAGTTACATATACATATCTAGTCTACAATAGTAGTTACATATACATATCTAGTCTACAATAGTAGTTACATATACATATCTAGTCTACAATAGTAGTTACATATACATATCTAGTCTACAATAGTAGTTACATATACATATCTAGTCTACAATAGTAGTTACATATACATATCTAGTCTACAATAGTAGTTACATATACATATCTAGTCTACAATAGTAGTTACATATACATATCTAGTCTACAATAGTAGTTACATATACATATCTAGTCTACAATAGTAGTTACATATACATATCTAGTCTACAATAGTAGTTACATATACATATCTAGTCTACAATAGTAGTTACATATACATATCTAGTCTACAATAGTAGTTACATATACATATCTAGTCTACAATAGTAGTTACATATACATATCTAGTCTACAATAGTAGTTACATATACATATCTAGTCTACAATAGTAGTTACATATACATATCTAGTCTACAATAGTAGTTACATATACATATCTAGTCTACAATAGTAGTTACATATACATATCTAGTCTACAATAGTAGTTACATATACATATCTAGTCTACAATAGTAGTTACATATACATATCTAGTCTACAATAGTAGTTACATATACATATCTAGTCTACAATAGTAGTTACATATACATATCTAGTCTACAATAGTAGTTACATATACATATCTAGTCTACAATAGTAGTTACATATACATATCTAGTCTACAATAGTAGTTACATATACATATCTAGTCTACAATAGTAGTTACATATACATATCTAGTCTACAATAGTAGTTACATATACACTCTTCTTCATTTTTCCGTTACATTAACAGGGCGTTTGCAAGTTTTTTTAGCAGTTTTCCGTTAAGAAAAATCAGCCATTGAAGTCGTACTCTATTTTCGAAAAATTTCCTCAAATGTCCATCGGTCCTACCATGGAGATGACGAAAATGAGGTCGTTCAAAACTATATATATATTTGTCTGTTAACGCTCTTGTTTATCAAACTAGATATGAAAACATTTTATGTATGACGTTCGATAATAGCTGAAGCCCAACGCGCATGAGGGGGATTTCGAAAATTCTTAATATCTCCGTTATTATGCGTCGGAACGAAAACTTGTACAGAACCAATCCTATTGCAATTGTAATGTTCTATAATTGTTTTTATGTGCATATTTTCACTATCTTAATTATTAATCGAGATATTTGATTTTTTAGTCTTCGATTTCCAGCAAACCCCCCCCCCCACTCCTGCTCATGTCATATAACATTAAGCTGTTATGTTATGAAGGACATTATTTGAGGCTGAAACACCAAATATTGTACTTATTGGACTTTTACGTTTTGAGGTAAATGCAAAGACGACATGCACATGTGAATCTGCTTAGTTAACGCAGCCCCTGCGTGACGGGGTGGCTGGTATATTTATATTTTTACGAATAGTTATTATTCAAGTTACTAATTTCTTTTAACTTATTTATTTACTACCCTTTTTTCTTCTGAGTTGTGTTCGTGTTTCTTTAAGTGTTTTGTGTTCCGTTCCTTATTTTGTGTGTTCCATTTTTTGTCTTTTTGTTCACTTCTTTTTTTCTCACCCCCTCCCATCTACGTAATAATATTTGCTTTTAATGTTTTCGTACTTTTTTATAATATATTTTATTCGTTAATTATATTTTCACTAATACTGTTATTATTACCTTGATGTTTTCATTCACTGATTAAATTTTGAAGTTTTATATCTTGACTTTGTCGTTACCAAAATAGTTATTTTCATCACTAGTACCAAAAGTGGGTGTTTTCGGTGCGAGGTCTAGTTTTACGAGCGAGGCGAAGCCGAGCTTGGAAATTGGACCGAGTACCGAAAGGACACTTTTGGTACGTGTTATGAACAATACTTTTCATTATACTGCTCATACTTAAGTGCATTAAAACCCTTTTATATTTCATTAATAACTTAAAGATACAATATAAGAAATTAAAGTGACACATTATTTTATTTGAAATAAAACATCTGTTTATTAACCTATAATAGAAGAAAAGTACTCCTTCAAACACATGTTTATTAGTAACAGGTAAGGTTAGCGCACCGAAAAGATATTTCAGACTAGTCCCGAAAAGAGCTATTTTACGGACTCAAACCTAGTATTGAAAACACATGTTTTTTGACGCAGTATAATGAAAACAATATTTAATCGTTTTATGGGAAAAGAAAGATCAAGTTCGTTAAAGGCTGAAATCGAATCAGTGGAAGGAGCGGGGTGATTTTCGAAATATCTCCGTTACTATAAGTCGGATCTAAAACTTGTATAGAACCAATCTTATTGCAAATTAAATTTACTATGAATATTGTTAAGTACATTTGTTCTCTATCTTGAATATTAACCGGGATAGCTAGTTCGTCCGTTTCCGTAACTGTTCGGTTCTCAATACGTATCCTAGGCAATGCTCAGCAATAATCTACTTGTGCCTACGGATACGTCTATTTGTGCCTAATGATTCTGACCCCATTTCCTGTTCTTTTTATTGTTGGATAGCCTCAGTTAGCCTCATGTGAGAACTTGCCACGCATAGTTTACAGACCTTACAAACCCAAATGACCGCTAGGGTGGCGAGAGCTGTCCTTTCTGAAAATGTAAGATCTATTTTTACCGCATATTCAAAATAATTAATATCTCAAGAGCTACGTGTCTGCACATAAAAAAGAAATCCTGGGTCATTAAATGAATATTTACTACGTTGAATCAGTTATTTAATTTATCGGTTTCCTCGTGCGTCTCATTCAAATGTAAAAAAGTGATTGAAGCCATCTAATACAAGTGTCTAAGGGGAATATATCTGTTCCTTAAAAAGCAGATAAAACTTGAAATACAATCCATAAATTAGATAAACAAATATCAGAAGCGCTTTGAGGCAATGAGGGCAAAAAACCAGCTCAAGGCCACTGATCGAGAGCGCTTTAAAAAAAAAAATTAAAAATAAGACAAAAAAAAATTATCTTCAAAAATTATTCACAAACAGGCAATATTGATAAGTGAAGTGATAAGGGGAGAGATTGCAGAAGCCAGAGTCACTACTCAAGATGGATTTCCGCAATTTCTAAATTACAATTCAGTTTACAACCTGTTTGTCGTATTACTTACATAATTTCACATACTCAAGGAGGGTAAATAGCCCGTGACGCAGGGGCTGCGTCAACTAACTGCATTTCCCTTCCACCAACTAAGTGCCAAGGTAGGTTATCTCATCTCACCGTCTATTCAATATTTCTCCCACAAACCCTTATAAACACTAATTGTAACACGAGATGGATGGGGGAATCGAATTAGAGCTTTACTTAATGCAGAAAATTAATTAATGCGAATATGTGGGTCAATATTCGACCGAGAGAGTAAAAGTCTATTGAACAACAACTGTAGAAAATTAAAGATTTAAATATAAAGGTTCTATACAATTTTTTATTCGGTTCATAATAACGGAGATATTTCGAAATTTGGAGCCTTCCCCTCCAACTTTTAGCAGATTTCCCTTAAGGGAAATCAGCTATTGAGGTCGTACTCATGATGCGAGTTTCGAAAAATTTCTTCAAATGTCCATCGATCCTACCAAGGAGATGACGAAAATGAGGTCCGTTCAAAATTATATATATATATATATATATATATATATATATATATATATATATATATATATATAATATATATATTTGTCTGTTAACGCTCTAAGCGGTCGCAATTTTTGTTTGATCGTTACCAAACTCGGAATTTAATCGTTTTATGTAAAAAGAAGATCAAGTTCGTTTAATGGCTGAAATCGGACCAGTGAGAGGAGGGGGGGTTAAAGGGAGGATTTTTGAAAAGTGGAAATATCTCCGTTATTATGCGTCGGATCGAAAAATTGTATAGAATAAATCTTATTCCAAATCACATTTACTATAAATATTGTTATATACATTTATTCCCTATCTTGAATATTAACCGAGATATTTGCATTTTTATGAAATTTGGGCCGACAACGGATTTTTGAATTTCCCGCGAAAAGCTAGTTCCGCCCTTTGCCGTAACCGTTTGGCTCTGATATGGAGATTTCTCTATTGTATAACTTCATTTGGGAAATCTGCTTAGTTTACGCAGCCCCTGCGTGACGGACTTTTAGCAGATTTCCCTTAAGGGAAATCAGCTATTGAGGTTGTACTCATGACGGAATTTTCGACATTTTTCTTCAAATGTCCATCGATCCTACCTAGTAGATGACGAAAATGAGGTCCGTTCAAAACTGTATATATATATCTATATATATATATATCTATCTATCTATCTATCTATCTATCTATATATTTGTCTGTTACCGCTCTAGCGGTCGCAATTTTTGTTTAATCCTTACCAAACTTCATATTTAAGCGTTTTATGTAAAAAGAAAGATCAAGTTCGTTAACGGCTGAAATCGGACCAGTGGGAGGGGGGGTTTAGAGGGGAGGATTTTCGAAAATTCAAAATATCTCCGTTACTATACGTCGGATCGAAAAATTATACAGAATCATTCTTATTACAAATTAAATTTACTATAAATATTGTTATATACATTTATTCTCTATCTTGAATATTAACCGAGATATTTGCATTTTTCAGTTTTCACTAAACCGCCACTTCTACTCATGTTACGTAAACAATACTCTGATACATAATAAATCACATTATTGGAAGTTTAAATACCAAAAATTGTATTCAAGAGACCTTTATTATACGAGATACATGCAAATATGTACTGGTGACTCCCCCCCCCCCCCATCTTAAAGTTTTGGACTACTAAAATTTTATTGATTGAGATAACAATTAATCTGACTCATTATTAATTACAGCACTAGATATAGTAAATAGTTCTCAATAAAATTAATGTGTTATATTCTGATATATTTCAGTAATTGTTTTTCTTTCCGGTGTGAGGCGGGACCCGTTTGTTTACATTTCTAACCTAACGCTTCCTGTCGGCAGGCTATTGAAATTGGATGAAACATTTCTTAATTCCGTTTGTATTTATTCACGGTGTTGTTGTGTTAGCAGTATGTATATTTATCTATTACTAAACTTCACGAGGGAAATCTGCTTAGTTTACGCAGCCTCTGCGTGACGGACTTTTTTCAAATTTTCCTGGTCCGAGTAGAACCTCAAAGTTGAATGAAACGATTAAATATCGCACAGATCAAATAAACGTTTTGTACGAGCAAGACTGATCGCGATCAAAACGATATTGGAAAGCATCAAATGACATCCCTACCTAGAAGATGAAGAAAACTTCCGTCACGCAGGGGCTGCGTAAACCAAGCAGATTTCCCATGTGAAGTTTTGCAATAGATAACTCTACATACTGCTAACATTTAAAACCACCGTGGATATTAAGTGAATAAATACAAACGGTAATGGGATATCATTCAGCCAATTTATATTTTAACAACATCCACCACGGAAAGCGGCCGAATTTTAAACAAAAAGGCCATCCAACATTTCAGAGCTGAATACATAGATAGAAATATTATTGGCCAGAAAGAAAAACCATTACTGAAATATATCTCAATATTACATATTAATTTTATTGAAAACTAGTTACTATACCCACTATTTACTGTAATTTATATTGAACCAGAATATTTATTTCAATCACTCAAATTTTAGTAATCCAAGAATAAAAGAAGGGGGGGGGAGATCAAATGAAAGTATTTATATGTATCTCGTATAATAAAGGTCTCTTGAAAACAATATTTGGTATTTAAGCTTCGAATAATGCAGTTTATTATATAACAACAGAGTATTGTTTAAGTGGCGTGAGTAGAAGTCGCGGTTTGATGAGTGGTGAAAACTAAAAAGTCCGTCAGCAGATTTCCCACGTAAAGTTTTACAAAAGAAAAATTTCATGAGAGTCGAGCAGTTAAGGAAACGGCCGAACTAGCTTTTGGCGGGAAAGTCACCCAGCCGTTAGCCGCCCAGATTTAATAGAAATGCAAATATCTCGGTTAATATTCAAGATAGAGAATAAATGTATCTAACAATATTTATAGTAAATTTAATAATTTAACGGAGATATATCGAATTTTCAAAAATCATCCCCTCTACGGGGTGTACAGAAAGTTCTAAGCCTGGTGTACTTATGATACCTCAGCTGTCAAGGTTGTTTTGGAAGGTTTTAACAACAATTTTTTTTTTGACCGGGTTACAGATGTTGGAAAAAGCGGTGGAATAAGTGCGTTGCTGTTGAGGGGGACTATATTGAAAAATAAAAATATGTAAGTTGAAATCAGGCTTAGAACTTTCTGTACACCCGGTAAATACCCCCTCCCACTGGTCCGATTTCAGCCGTTAACGAACTTGATCTTTCTTTTTACATAAAACAATTAAATATCGAGTTTGGTAACGATAAAACAAAAATTGAGCGGTAACAGACAAATATATATATATATATATATATATATATATATATATATATATATATATATATATACAGTTTTGAACTGACCTCATTTTCGGACATCTACTAGGTAGGATCGATGGACATTTGAAGAAAAATTTCGAAAATTCCGTCATGAGTAGAACCTCAATAGCTGATTTCCCTTATGGGAAATCTGCTAAAAATGCAAATATCTTAGTTAATATTGAAGATAGAGAAGAAATGTATATAACAATATTTACAGTGCATTTATTGAAATAATATTAATATTAATCTTTAGTTTTAAATGAAACACTTATATATCCAGTTTCGTATCGATTAAACAAAAATGTCGACCGCTAGAGGAGTAACAGACAAATTTATATATATATAATTTTGAACGGACCTCATGTTCACCACCTACTTGGTAAGATTGAACCCAACTCTAGGTTTACCAAAAGTGAGGTTATGACACTCGGCTAACCTGAGATATTTGAAGACATTTCATCTAGAGTCTATTGCAACATTAATATTTGCGATTAGATAGGCTAGTTGGAATAGCTAGTGTTGTATGAATGTTTCATCTCTGCCGACCCACATCTCTGAAATACCTTCCTTTTAGGAAACCTTGGCCCAGCTGATTCCTTGCTAAGCCATCTGAATTAGTTATATGACACCAATTATAAATATAGAAAAGTCCGTCACGCAGGGGCTGCGTAAACTAAGCAGATTTCCCACGTGAAGTTTTACAATAGAGAAATCTGCCTAATAACAGCTGTAGTAGTAAGTAACCTCTAAACCTATTCACGAGAGGGACGAATAATTACAAAAACGGCCGCCAGAGCTCACGGCGGAAAGTCCGCCACTGCTGCCGAGCACATGCAGAATACAAATGCAAATATCTCGGTTATTATTCAAGATAGAGAATAAGTGTATATAACAATATTTATAGTAAATTTAATTTGCAATAAGATTGATTCTGTACAATTTTTCGATCCGACGTATAGTAACGGAGGTATTTCGAATTTTCGAAAATCCTCCCCTCTAAACCCCCCCCCCCTCCCACTGGTCCGATTTCAACCGTTAACGAACTTGTATTTGTCTTTTTACAATTCAAGCGCTTTAAATATGAAGTTTGGTAAGGATCAAACTAAAATTGCGACCGCTAGAGCGGTAACAGACAAATATATATATACAGTTTTGAACGGACCTCATTTTCGTCATCTACTAGGTAGGATCGATGGACATTTGAAGAAAAATGTCGAAAATTCCGTCATGAGTACAACCTCAATAGCTGATTTCCCTTAGGGGAAATCTGCTAATAACGC
This sequence comes from Riptortus pedestris, assembly GCA_019009955.1. Classification (NCBI taxonomy): domain Eukaryota; kingdom Metazoa; phylum Arthropoda; class Insecta; order Hemiptera; family Alydidae; genus Riptortus; species Riptortus pedestris. The sequence continues at coordinate 254,291,886 of CM032228.1, forward strand.
AAATGAGAACATATCAAAGCTATATATGTATACTGTTGCCATAGCTGTCGGTGGAGACCGTCGTCACTGGCTGGCTGATAGTGAGAGATCAGCCAGTGGCGACAGTATCATTTATATTGGCGGTTCTAGCCCTTTACTTGAATTATATATGTATACTTGTCTGTTACCGCTCTTGTTTATCAAACTAGATATGTAAACATTTTATGTAAGACGTTCGTTAATAGCTGAAGCCCAACGCGCGTGAGGGGCGTTTCGAAAATTCTTAATATCTCCGTTATTATGCGTCGGAGCGAAAACTTGTATAGAACCAATCCTATTGCAATTGTAATGTTCTATAATTGTTTTTATGTAAGTATTTTCACTATCTTAATTATTAATCGAGATATTTGATTTTTTAGCCTTCGACCTTCAGTAAACCCCCTCCCCCCCACTCCTTCTCATGTCATATAACATTAAGCTGTTATGTTATGAAGGACATTATTTGAGTCCGAAACACCAAAAATCTTATTATCTCCGTTATTATGAGTCGGATCGAAAACTTCTATAGAGCAAATCATATTGGAAATTTAATGTTCTAAAAATGTTATTACGTACGTTTTTTCACTATCTTGATTATTAACCGAGTTATTGGCATTTGTTTTCGGCCTTGAGTAAAGCCCCACTCCTACTCATGCCATATCAACAAGAAGCTGTTATATTATGAAGCACTTTATTTGAAGCCCGAATAACAAATATTGTTCTTATTGAACTTTTAAGACTTGAGATAAATTCAAATACGTGACGCAAGTAGTAAATCAGCTAAGTTTACGCAGCCTTTGCGTGACGGTCTTTTTACGTTTAACATACCGTTGTTTAAAAATAAAAATAAAGAAAGAATTGGAAGTAAATGAATAATTTGGGTTATCCAGACGACCTTAGATGAATATTTGAACGGTTTTCCTGAACGATTCTCTCTCATTTAATATTACCAGCTTAAAAATACATCGCCAGTTCCGGCTAAGTTTATGAATCATTTCCGGCAAGTTGGTAGCCTTGCTCGTGCTGTTTTCACCTGCAAACACTTTCATTTGTTTCATCATCGTGTAGAAATGCGCTGCTCCCTCGCGATAAGTCATTGGATCCAATTTAGGGCTGTTATAAATCTTGCTTTTGGCGTCGAGAGAGGTTTGCCAGGACGGGTTATCTACGGGTTACCACGTTTCTCAGCAGGTATTTCAGTTCATGTCCGGGGTTATCGGCGGATATTATCTTCCTTTCGAACGTTTACAAGGAGTGCCTTGACTCACAGTCCGAACTATTTATCGCTTGTCTGACAGCCGTTCCGTGAAACTAAATTTTTGCTGCCCGCTAAACCTAAAATATATATTATACAGTTTTGAACGGACCGCATTTTCGTCATCTCCTGGGTAGGATCGATGGACATTTGTAGAAACATTTCGAAAATCGCGTCATGAGTACTATCTCAATAGCAGGGAAATCTGATAAAAAAAAGTCCGTCATGTAGGGGCTGCGCTAACTAAGAAGATTTTCCACGTGCGTTATGTATTTGTATTTGTCTCAATACTTAATATTCTATGAAAAACAATATTTGGTATTTAGGCTTCAAATAAAGTCCTTCATAATTTAACTGCTTATTGTTAATATGACATTAACATGAGTGGAGGTTTAGTCAGGGCCGAAAACTATAATATCGAAATTTTTTGGTTAATATTCAACTAAGCGAACACACGTGTATAACGCCATTTATTGAACATCACAATAGCAATAAGATTGATTCTATTCAATGTTTTGATCCGAAATATAATAAGAATCATATTTCGAATTTTCAAATTTCTTCTTTTCTACCTCCCCTCCTTCCCACAGGTCCGATTAAAGCCATTCACGAACTTACTCTTTCTTTTTACATAAAACGATTAAATATAGAGTCTGGTAACTACCATACTAAAATTGCGACCTCTAGAGCTTTAAAAGTGCGTGGTAGGTCTATGTGGGCCTATAGGTAGCAGTGGGTTAGTATTAGCAGATTTCCCTTAAGGGAAATCAGCTATTGAGGTTGTACTCATGACGGAATTTTCGAAATTTTTCTTCAAATGTCCATCGATCCTACCTAGTAGATGACAAAAATGAGGTCCGTTCAAAACTGTATATATATATATCTATATATATATTTGTCTGTTACCGCTCTAGCGGTCACAATTTTTGTTTAATCGTTACGAAACTCGATATTTAACCGTTTTATGTAAAAAGACAGATCAAGTTCGTTAATGGCTGAAATCGGACTAGAGGGAGGGGGGGGGGGGGGTTTAAGGGGGGGATTTTCGAAAATTCCAAATATCTCCGTTATTATGCATCGGATCGAAAAATTGTATATAACCAATCTTATTGCAAATTAAATTTACTATAAATAATGTTATATACGTTTATTCTCTATCTTGAATATTAACCGAGATATTTGCATTTTTCAATTGTCAGCAAACCGCAACTTCAACTCATGTTACGTAAACAATACTCGGCTACAAAATAAATCACATTATCGGAGGGTCAAATACCAAAAATTGTATTCAAGAGACCTTTATTATACGAGATACATGCAAATATGCCCTGGTGACCCCCCCCCATCTTAAAGTTTTGGACTACTAAAATTTGATTGATTGAGATAACAATTATTCTGACTCATTATTAATTACAGTACTAGATATAGTAAATAGTTCTCAATAAAATAATGTGTTATATTCTGATATATTTGAGTAATTGTTTTTCTTTCCGGTGTGATCCGGGCCAACCCGTTTGTTTACATTTCTAACCTAACGCTTCCTTTCGGCAGGTTATTGAAATTGGATGAAACATTTCTTATTTCCGTTTGTATTTATTCACGGTGTTGTTGTGTTAGCAGGATGCATATTTATCTATTACTAAACTTCCCGAGGGAAATCTGCTTAGTTTACTCAGCCCCTGCGTGACGGACTTTGTTTTTTATTCAGCTACAGTAGGCAATTAACGGAGTCCGTATTTCCTCGGGAAACTTGCTGCCATGATGAGAAATTTGATCCGATGTCGGCGGAAGGTTCAATGAATCGTACTCAAGGTTGAGCGGAAAAAGATCGGCCAAACACCAAAACAAATCCCAACAATGAGAGGGAAAAGAGACAGAACGGTTTTGGGCGTGGAGGAAGTGAGAGGAAGCTACGTGCCGACGGAGAGGATGCCGTCGTGACCTAGCTCCAACAACAAACATCGGTCTGGGAGCAGACCTGCCGATCTAGGGAGGCACGGATCGGGTTCATATGCCGGCCTGGAGGGCACGTAGCCATGCCAATAATACACATCGTCAACATACGTGACAATTGGTCTCCAATAGTGGTCATCGGTATGCCAAATCGGGGGGGGGGGTATGTGCGCACTCGCTCCATAGGTGGTGGATAGCAAGCTGAGTTGAGTCTCAGGGGTGGTAGTGGACAATCTTCCATACACCATTAATGATGGTTCATAGCTACCTCAAAAATGGGAGTCAGAAACCTCAGAAATAGTATAGTGAGCTAGTATAGTTGATGCTCATCTACCACTCCATCAGCTTGTCTTCGACAACCAATTATCGACAGCCGATATTGCTACCTACTCCCATGGAGTTATCTCCCAACCAAGTGTGAGCTTGCAATCTTTCATCCTTAAGCTTGCAATCTGACTGCAAGCTTAAATCGCTGGACATGGCAACTTAATCTGAAGTCCATTGCTGGTGGATTGCTAGCTCACACTTGGTTGGGAGCAAACTCCAGGATGGTAGCCAACAACATCGGGTGTCGATCATCGGCGGTGGATTGCAAGCACAAGCTGATGAGTGGTAGATGGCAAGCTCACGAATGGAAGATAGCAAACACAGATTGTAGGCAGCAGTATCACAGGTGGTAGATATCGAACCCAAAGGTGGCAGATTGCAAGCTTCAAGGTGGCAGTTAGCAACTCCGGTCGACTGGCGGTGGATTGCAAGCTAAATAGTTGTCGATAACAATCTGATGACTGGTAGATAGCTCATAGATAGCAGATAGCAAGCTCATAGATAGCAGATAGCAAGCTCATAGATAGCAGATAGCAAGCTCATAGATAGCAGATAGCAAGCTCATAGATAGCAGATAGCAAGCTCATAGATAGCAGATAGCAAGCTCATAGATATCAGATGGCAAGTTCATACATATCAGATAACAAACACATATATGAAAGATAGCAAGCTCATAGATAGCAGATAGCAAGCTCAGAGATAGCAGATGGCAAGTTCATACATATCAGATAGCAAGCTCATAGATAGCAGATGACAAGTTCATAGATAGCAGATGACAAGTTCATAGATAGCAGATAACAAACACATATATCAAAGATAGCAAGCTCATAGATAGCAGATGACAAGTTCATACATATCAGATAACAAACACATATATGAAAGATAGCAAGCTCATAGATATCAAAATAAAGTCTTGACTACATCCTAAGAATGCTATAGCGTTAATGTGCGCTTACGTACAATCACACGCACACTTACGGGTGAAAGGAATTCACAGCGTTAGTACTCTTGACTTAACTGGAGTTAATTCAACAATTTATTACTTTAGGAATTTGTGATTTTATCGATACCGTCCACTTATGTCCGTCTGGAGGAAAAGTTTATTAAATACTTCTGAAGTATTAGCCACTCGACTAGAATATAATTATATGTCTGATTTCTGGTCCAGAAAAAAAAAGTGTGTATATTCCTTTTAGAGAAAAGATTAAATTAGTCTGAAGTGGTCTCTGGAAAACATTTTCCAACCAAAAAGGGGATTCACAGAAACAATACAATTCTTCTTTGCCTGGAACATTTAAGGAAAAAAGTCAAGTGGTTAAACGCTCATATGAGATTATTTATATAACTTCTTGACACGTAATTAAAATTTACTTATTTCATTTTATTATTTAGTAAATTTTTCTTTGACCCATTTATTAACCGGTATGTATGTAATTTTAGCATATACCTGCTAATGAAATTGTACTCTAGACAGGATTATTTAAAACGTTCCTCAAATTGCACTCCACCCTACCTTCTGTAGGAGATGACTATAACTGGATGGAATTTTGAATACATAAAATATCATCGTTACTGTAAATATGATTGAAAAATTTTCCATAAACAATCTTATTACACATTAAATTGTCTATAAACGTGGTTATATGCATATTTTCTGTATCATGAATATTTACTGAGATAATTAGGTTTCATTTCATCTTTAAGTAAATCCCTTCTTGTATAATGCAATATACACCCAAATTATTTGTGTGAAGTTGTCATCAATTCCGGTTTTAGCAGATTTCCCTTAAGGGAAATCAGCTATTGAGGTCGTACTCATGACGCGATTTTCGAAAAATTTCCTCAAATGTCCATCGATCCTACCCAGGAGATGATGAAAATGAGGTCCGTTCAAAACTATATATATATATATATATATATATATATATATATCTATTTGTCTGTTAACACTCTAGCGGTCGCAACTTTTGTTTAATCGTCACCAAACTCGGTATTTGATCCTTTTATGTAAAAAGGAAGATCAAGTTCGTTAACGGCTGAAATCGGACCAGTGGGAGGGGGGGTTTAGAGGGGGGATTTTCAAAAATTCGAAATATCTCCGTTATTATGCATCGGATCGAAAAATCGTATAGGTCCAATCTTATTGCAAATTAAATTTACTATAAATATTGTTATATACATTTATTCTCTATCTTGAATATTAACCGAGATATTTGCATTTTTCTGTTTTCAGCTTCTGAGATGAGATCGGCTAACTTCGGGTCTAGTCGTGAGTTTCCGTCAAGAGCTAGTTCGGGCCGTTCCCGTAACTGTTTGACTCTCTATTCTGAAATTTCTTTATTGTATAACTTCACGTGGGAAATCTGCTTAGTTTACGCAGCCCCTGCGTGACGGACTTTTTTGTTTCGAAAGTGTTTGTTTGATCTATACCGCCTTGTTAAACTATTGATGCTCTACAATTGTTGTCCTATGCATTTTTTTCGTAACTCAAATAGCAATCGAGTTATTCGTACTTCCATGTTTTACTCATCGATTTTTTACATAAAAGTAGACATTATGTCGTGAGATGAGGTCAGAAGAATGTTACACCTGGACGTGGGAAATCCGATTAGTTTATGCAGCCCCTCCGTGGCGGAGTTTTCTAAATTTGAGTTCTTACTGAGGGATAAATAAAGAATCTACCTTGGGTTGTCTTCATCTTCTGCTTTTGCCGTGTGATTAGTCGTTGGTGAACATACTTTTTATTCGCCTAGACCAATCTCGTAAATTTGATTGGTATATTATCAGGAGTTCGTATATTCCCCTTCCCCTCAGCCCCGACCATGAGAGTTGGTAAGATACAAACATTACATCAGGTGTCTCGATATATCCTTGGCCGTCCAAAACTCAAGATACTGATAAGGTCTCTCGAAAATGTTTCAATTTCGCACTTCTCGGTCAACATTGCGAAATGCCCGATTGAAAGTTTTCGATATTTGCAGATGAAGATATAACTTTTCTTGAGTGGCAGTTATTCTAAAAATCTGTTAAAATAAACAAATAATGTATATCGTAATTAACTAGTTATAATTGCCTTCAGTGCAAACAAGGAAGTATATATAATATTACGTATTGTATGAGTGATTAGAATTTTTTCTGATTAGTGGACGAACTAAGCTTCCTAAGACATACGGCAATTGCTGAGAAGTGGATCTAGGTACTTTTGGTGTCCGAACTGAGCTGTCTAGGATACATAACCTCCTCTTCGGTTTATGTTGGCAATAGTTTAGGATAGGTCTTGGTAGCATTAGTGGACGAGCTGAGCTGTCTAGGATACATAACCTCCTCTTCGGTTTATGTTGGCAATAGTTAAGGATAGGTCTTGGTAGCATTAGTGGACGAACTGAGCTGTCTAGGATACATAACCTCCTCTTCAGTTTATGTTGGCAATAGTTTAGGATAGGTCTTGGTAGCATTAGTGGACGAGCTGAGCTGTCTAGGATACATAACCTCCTCTTCGGTTTATGTTGGCAATAGTTAAGGATAGGTCTTGGTAGCATTAGTGGACGAGCTGAGCTGTCAAGGATACATAACCTCCTCTACAGTTTATGTTGGCAATAGTTAAGGATAGGTCTTGGTAGCATTAGTGGACGAGCTGAGCTGTCAAGGATACATAACCTCCTCTTCAGTTTATGTTGGCAATAGTTTAGGATAGGTCTTGGTAGCATTGTTGAACGAACTGAGCTGTCTAGGATACATAACCTCCTCTTCGGTTTATGTTGGCAATAGTTTAGGATAGGTCTTGGTAGCATTAGTGGACGAGCTGAGCTGTCTAGGATACATAACCTCCTCTTCAGTTTATGTTGGCAATAGTTAAGGATAGGTCTTGGTAATAGTAGTGAACGAACTGAGCTGTCTAGGATACATAACCTCCTCTTCGGTTTATGTTGGCAATAGTTTAGGATAGGTCTTGGTAGCATTAGTGAACGAACTGAGCTGTCTAGGATACATAACCTCCTCTTCGGTTTATGTTGGCAATAGTTTAGGATAGGTCTTGGTAGCATTAGTGGACGAGCTGAGCTGTCTAGGATACATAACCTCCTCTTCAGTTTATGTTGGCAATAGTTTAGGATAGGTCTTGGTAATAGTAGTGAACGAACTGAACAGTATGAGACATATTGCTTCCCGTTCTGTACATCCTAAGAATAGCTTAGGATTGGAACAAGGTACCTTTGGTATACAAACTGATCTGAGATTCATATCCTCCCCAGTCTTACATTCTATGAATAGTGAGTCTAGTTCTAAGGTCCGTCAGGTCAACATCCAAGACCTACGGGCACTGATGATGATGATGCACTGCATCGAAAGCGCTCTGACAATTTAATAAATTGTTACAGTCGAAGCGTAATCATTTCTTTCGTCTACCTACATTCTAGAAATAGGTTAGTATGTTTCTAGGGAGCTATGGCGTACGAACTGAGCTGTGTAAGACGCATCTCCTCCCCTTTCTTATATTCTAGGAGAAGCTTCTGAATGTACAAATGGAGTATATAGTGAACATTCTGAGTGGTTGAGGAGATATCTCTTCCACATTCTACGAACCATCCTAGAAATGGATCTAGGTACCTTTCGTGCACGAACTCAACACACTATGCTAGATCTTCTCCCGTTGATATAACCTCCTCTACCGTTCATCCCAGAGCTTAGGGACGCATCTTGGTACCTTTGGTGTACTAACTTGTAGACTTTTCTGTACTAAGACATTTCTCCTCCACTTTCTTAAACCCTAGGAATAGCTTAAGAAGGGTTCAAGGCAACATTGATGTGTTTACTGACCTGACTAAGACATAACACCTCCTCAACCGTTCATCCTAGAATGAGCTTAGGAATGGATCCAGGTACCACTGGTTTAAGGACGGTATAAGTGCCTGAGGCATATCTCCTCCCGTACTACACACTCTAGAAATAGCTTAGGAATTGATCTAGGTACCTTTGGTGCATGAACTGAGCTGACTAAGACATGTCACCTCCTCTACCGCTCATCCTAGAAATAGCTTAGGATTGGATCTAGGTACCACTGGTTTAAGAACTGTTAAGTGCCTGATGCATATCTCCTCCTGTACTGCACACTCTAGAAATAGCTTAGGATTGGATCTAGGTACCACTGGTTTAAGAACTGTTAAGTGCCTGATGCATATCTCCTCCCGTACTGCACACTCTAGAAATAGCTTAGGAATGGATCTAGGTACCTTTGGTGCATGAACTGAGCTAAGACATGTCACCTCCTCTACCGTTCATCCTAGAAAGAGCTTAGGAATGGATCTAGGTACCACTGGTTGAAGAACTGTATAAGTGCCTGAGGCATATCTCCTCCCGTACTGCACACTCTAGAAATAGCTTAGGAATGGATCTAGGTACCTTTGGTGCATGAACTGAGCTCGCTAAGACATCCATCCTCCTTTTTCGTCAATCTATCCTACAATATGATAACTATGCAGTAATAATACCTATCTCCTCCACTTCCGTTCATCCTAGGAATACCTTAGGAATGGATCCAGGTGCAATACCTTTGGCATGTGCAAACCTTCCTGTCCTAAGACCTTTCTCCAGCTGTTTATAGATGACTAAGTATCCTTTATAAGAGGTCTGGTTGCCTTGAGGGATAAGGGAAGAAGGATATAAAGCCCTCTCGCTGCCAATTAGGAGGTGAGGGATGGATCGACCAGCGATAAATCAGGTGGGGGCGGGTGCCGACCTTGGCTGGGGGCAGCGGCCTCCCTACATCTGCCCTTGGAACTGTCGACCCGGGTGGCTGGGGGTGGAAGAGGGGTGGCTGGGGGTGGAAGAGGGGTGGCTGGGGGTGGAAGAGGGGTAGCTGGGGGTGGCTGGTGGCTGGGGGTGGCAATTTCTCCTCCCTTTAACAAAACCCTTTCCTCCGATGGGGCGCATGCCGGAAAGTCTCAGCGATAAATACATGTGGAATTTTAAAAACCCGTCACGCAGGGGCTGCGTAAACTTAACAGCAGTTTAACGAGAATGGCTCAATTTTTGAAACATTTTTCGATGCGACTCATAATAACGGAGATAATTTGAATTTTCTAAATCCTCCCCTCCCCTCTATAAACTCACACAAAAAAAGTCCAATGAAACCAATTCATGGTATTTAAGCTTTCAATAAAGTATTTTTTTTTTATTTATTTAATTTAAGTGAGTTCCGCAACGCTGGCGATTTACTCATTATTAAAGCGTCATTAAAAAGTGAAATGCAAAAAAAAAGACAAACAACAACAACAAACGGAAAAATAGTGAACTTTGGCAAATGATGTTTGATGCATATAAGGTGATATGAAGCTAATGATATTGTACGATATGGAAACATCAGGGTAATGAACGTTATATATAAATGAAAATGTAACTATAGAAAGGGGGGGGGAAGACAAATGAAATAAATAAAAAAAATAAGGAAAAGGGATAACCAAAAAATAATAATAAAAAAATAAATTAAATAAAAACAAAATAAATAAATAATATTAAACTTTATACACCTTGCTAATATAGGAAATAAGTGAAGAGTGGTGTGTAGAAAGTGTAGATTATAGTGTGTAATAGAGTGGTATAGTTGGTGTCTTTCAGATGTTTAATGACTGAGTCTATGTAATCACTGTTATCGGTCAAAAGTTCCTGTAAGTCATGTGGAATGCCTAAATTGTCAAATACCACGGTTAATTTTTCATGACAGAGGAAATCGTATAAAACAATATTGTTAGCCAAATAAATTTGAAATAAGATAATTCCTATACAATTTTTTGATCCGAATTAATAACGGAGATATTTAGACCAAGTGCATTTTACTTTCTTGTTCGATCTAAAGAAAGAATTGTGATGGGGAACACTTCTGGTTTCGAGATTTTATCCGAAATATCTGTCCCAAATCAACCTGACCCCATTTCCACTAGTTTCCGACTCAAGCCTGCACGCGTGAGAAACAAATAAATATTTTCAAGATGTATGAAGTCATCGCACAACAAATTCTCATCAATGAAAGTTACTAGAAAACAATATTTGATATTTAAGCTTAGGATGAAGTGGCTAATGACTATGAGCTTAGTGTTAATATGACAGGAGTAGGAGTGGGGGTTTATTGAAGACTCAAACTAGAAAAATCCAAATATTTCGGTCAATGATAGAGAAAACGTTTATATATTGATCAGTTCTATACAATTTTTCATTCAAAAGTACAATAACGGACATATTTTGAACTTTGTCCCATTCCAAATTCTCCCTCCCACTAATCCGATTTCAGCCATTAACAAACTTCACCTCAAGTTTTGCATGAAACGCTAATGGAGTTTTATGAATTCGCATATAATTTTATGGAGCATGGACATCCTCGATCGAAAATCGCGTCATTATTACAACCTCATTAGCTTATTTTTCTTAAAGGGAATCTACTAGATAGATAGATAGATTTTATTGGCTGATATATACATATTTTAGCCTGAGCCTGGCCCATTTAGTGTTAGTAATATTATTAATAATATACAAAAAAATATATAAGAACTAGTGGTATAATATTACATAAAATAATATGTTAATAATAATATGTCGTTGCCTAGTTGCATACTGCTGAAAGAAATAAGTAAATCATGTTCAGCTTATGAATGTCCTCAATGTGAAGAAGATTTCCCAGACACATTGTCATCAATTGTGGCTATAAACTTCTTCAAGTATTGCTCTCTTATGATAGCTGTATTCTGAGTACGGCAATAATAAATGTTTTAATCCGTTCGATATACATGTACTAAAAAAAAAAAAATTTAAAGACAGCTTTTAGAAATTAGAAACATTTTGTGATTTGCAATATAATATTGAGCCTTAACAAGATTAATAATACTTGGCTGCTTCTCGAATTGAATTCGTTTTAAATGTAATTATTTGCTTGATAACAACTGTATAGAGGTTTAATACAAGCCCTTTGGAGGTTTTACTTTCCAAGAATACATCTTGCTTCTTGGAAACTGTCATTACTATCTCTCTGTCTCTCTCTCTCTGTCTCTCTCTCTGTCTCTCTCTCTCTCTCTCTCTCTCTCTCTCTCTCTCTCTCTCTCTCTCTCCCCCTCTCTCTCTGCTTGGATTTGATGAAACTGAGCGAAAGCTAATTGGGGCAAAGCGTCAGTAATTGAAGCAACAAAGCATTGGATATCTATTTCGACAAGCAATTATTCGAGGAGATGTGGTGGGAGCTATGCTTCTCGGAAGAAAGAGGCCACACTTTTATAAATGGCTAGTCCAAGGCTTTCCAGTCGGAGTTAAGGACCTGAAACGACCTTCGATCTCGGCACACAGGACACTGCATTAGCTATAGTCCATCCCATATCTAGTAGTCGAGGATTAGTAGTCGCTGCCGACCTCTTAGTAATTTCCTGTTAGAATGTCCCAATGCCCTGCTTGTCCGGTTTGGCCTTTACTAAAATTACTAAGAACTACAGTAAAGGCAGGGCTGAGACAGCAATTTTATCAAACCTAATTCCTTACTGTTATTCGTTTATTTTTGGTTTCCTTTCTTTTAGTAGATCCCCTTAAGGGAAATCAGCTATTGAAGTCGTTCTCATGACGCGATTTTCGAAAATTTCCCACAAATGTCTATTGACCCCACCTAGAAAATGACGAAAATTAGGTAGGCTTCGCCCGGGAATTCATTTTAGGGCGAATGGTGATGGTATTTTTTTGGCAAGGCTTAATTTGCACAATATTTTGACATTTATCCGCCCCAGTGTTTAGGGTTAATACCCGTCGCTGCTGTGGATTTTTAAATAATGAAATTAATTTTTTATGTAAGACTTCACTCTCCTGTGCATTATGCTTAGATTTGAATTATTAAGGAAAAAATATTAACATAGATTTGAATTAATTTTTCCAGGTGATATTAGAAACAATTGTTGAACATATCAATATTTCTACGCAAATTACTTGCTTCATACATTGTTCCCGAAAAAATGTATAAAACAAAAATTACTCTAAAAAAACAAAGTTAACAACTTTTGTTATGTGCACGTTTATCGAAAAACAAATAGACAATGAAATATCGCGAGTTTTTAGTTCAGGCCTCCCTTATAACCCCCACTCCCGTTTGGACCTACAAATTTTAATATAGCTTGAATAGGCAATACTTTATATAGAAAGTTGAATACAGGTAATATTTAACCAACGACCAATTTCCAAACCATAAGAATGGAGACATTTATATTGCAATCGACGAAATGTTAATCAGTAATCCGGTGTCATGTATTAACGAACATGATACTTAGTTTCACTTTTGACTACTTCATTATCTATTTTTCTGGTTCGATGGACATTTGAAGAGATCATTATAAAACTCAACTTGAGATCAATCCCTGATTCCCATTAAGACATATATAGATTCTCCTCGGACGAGAAATTGATTCTTAGTTTGCTGATGGTGGGAAAGAAAAAATCTTCAATCGCAAAGAGCAATGTTAATCCTATTCTAAAGGGCCATATTTTTTTTTTTTGTGAGCCCATTGCATTCTCATTGTCTTAAATGCAGCAATGTCCAATGATCCACTCCATGCGAAATATATATTTTTGAACAGTCCAAAACTATTTTTATAGGAAATAGGGCAAGAGAGCTGGGCGCCTCGTATCTTCACACGTTTTATTGGAACCACCTTTCTATAAATATGCAGCATATTTCACAAACTATATTCACAAGTACTGATTCTGTAAGATACAAAAAAAATACAATTAATAGCGCAGTTATTTTATTTAAATTATTTTCCCTCCTTACCGAAGTAATCCTTCTAAGAGGTAGCTCATTAAATACACGACACATAAAACACTTGAAATTTCCATCTATTGGAATTCAACATAGTCTAAACATGCCTTTTAATGTTTTAGTTTTTATTTAATGTAGTTAACAATAATGTTATTTATTTACGTCCGCCTTGTGTTACAACGGCTGAACGGGGCCGATTATCCACAGGTCTTCCTAGCAGAATGAGGTTAAGGGTTTTTTAATTAGCTTATCACTAAATGAATTCCTATTGCACTGTTTTCTATAATAGTTCCTAATAGTTCTGATAGATTACCCACGAACCTATCAGAACTACTACACGACAATAGCCCATACATAACAAAAATTATTAAATCAAACACTAGGCTAGAATAATATCCACTGGAGAATAAATAAATAACCGTACTTTTACCTACCTCTATAGATTTTTTAAACTTTTTTTTTTTTTTGGGGGGTGGGGTTTATAAGATGGCTTTACCTATACTATTTCAATATTATAACAAGAAAATGTGTGAATCGCTTAAATTGCGACACACCTAAATAAATAAATATTGCACTGTTTATCCATGTTAGATTAAGAGCAACGCCTTAACTCACATGGCTAACTTGAGCCCCAAAATGCCTTTTAAAATAAATTAAAGTAGAAAGAAGACCTATATATATAGTTTTGAACAGACCTCATTTTCATCTTCTGCGTAGGATTTATGAACTATCATAAATATTAATTAGTAGAAGAATACAAATTTCATTTAAATAATGGAGATATCGACTTCCGACGAACTTCATATTTAGTTTTACATGAATCACATAAACCCTAAATTTTATTTTTATTATATATTCTGTCTGGCAGAATCAAAAGGATTTATAGAAAGTTACGTTATTAGTTTTGCTAAAAAAAATTTAGAGTCCGAAATTAGCGGAACTCACTAATGAGCAAGAGATATAATATAAAACACATTTATTTGCATCTTTCAAACACGACCCAAAAAAAATGAAAAGAAATTCGCAAAAAAAAAATAGGTGAATTATAGCGAAATATTTGAAGATTAAGTATGTAATATTATAGGACAAATGCGTTGGAATAATTTATTTTGACCGTTTGTCTTTCTTAACTGGCTCAATTTTTATTTCTATTTTTTTATTATTTCGTTTTTTTTTTTAATGGTGGGTTTATATTTGAAACGGCCTCTATTCGTGTTTGTAAAACAAACTGAACGACTTCCTCGAGCCCAGCCATGATGTATGCCGGAGATATATGTGTGAGGGGGGGGGCGAGATATTTCTCCGAAACCGACCCAGATATCGGTCGGAGTTTTGCCAAAAAGTCAAATTCCCATAATCAAGAAGGTGATGTTCATTTTAAAAATAGTTGGCCGGCACAGTTCTTCAATCGCCTCGCTGACAAACAGCCCGCGCCGACATTAGTCAAAATAAATAGTCAGGTCTTTAGTCAGGAATAAAGTAATCAAATTATTATCAATATAACAATAAGATCTTTTCGCATATACATAATTGCCTACAAAACAAAATGTCTTTAAAAAGCACAAAGTCTCATTGCTTTCGCAGAAAAACTGCGATTTTTCTGCGCTGCATAGAATTTATATAATATATTTCAGTTTCATCGTTCAAATAATATTAATCTCAAGGATCCGAAGCCGTCAAATGTCTTGAGATTTGGAGTCTGTAAAGGCATCTAGCAGGATGTAAAAAAATTCCGTCATGCAGTGGCTGCGTTAACTAAGCAGATTTCCCACGTGAGCCAAGTATTTGCATTTATCTCAGAAACTTAAAAGGTCAATGAGAACTGTATTTGGTATTTAAGCCTCAAATAGAATGCTGCATAACATATTAGAATATTGTTAATATTAGGAGTGGGGCTTTACTGAGGACCGAAAACTAAAAAATGCAAATATCTCAGTTAATAATCATGATACCGAAAGTATTTGAAGAACATTACATTTCCGATAGGATTGGTTCTATCTCATTTTTCGATCCGACGCTTAATAACGGAGATATTAAGAATTAAGGGTAATTTAAGGGAAACCCTTAAGGGAAATTTGCTAAAACCGTCACTCAGGGGTTGCGTAATCTAAGCAGATTTCACACGCAGTTTTCGATTATGTACCACACACATTTGATCTCATATCACAACAATTTCCTGTTTCTATGTGAAAAACAGATAAGTAAACTGGCGGTAGGGAGGGGGGTTACTGAACGCCGAAAACTAACAAATCCAAATAACTCGGTTAATATTCGTAATAGATTTAAATAAAATATTTATATACATTTATAGACAATTTGATTTGCTATAAGATTGGTTCTATACAAAGTTTGGATTCGACTTAAAATAACGATGATATTTCGAATTTTCTAAATTCCTCCCAATTTACAACCAGATTTAACATTAAATAATCAAACACTAGACTAGAAAAATACCCACTGGAGAAAAAATAAATAAATAAATAACCGTACTTTTACCTACCTCTGTAGATTTTCTAACCTTTTTTTTTTGGTATTTATAAGGTGGCTATACCTAAACTATTTTAGTATTATAGCAAGAAAATGTATGAAACGCTTAAATTGCCACACACCTAAATAAATACATTCCACCCCTCTAACCTCTCATTTTAGCAGAATTCTCTTAAGGGAAATCAGCTATTGAGGTTGTACTCATGAAGCTATTTTCGAATCATTTCTTCAAATGTCCATCGATCCTACCTTGTAAATGACGAGAATGAGGTCCGTTCAAAATTGAATATATATATTTGTATGTTACAACTCTAGCGGTCGCAATTTTAGTTTAACCGTTACCAAATTCCATATTTAATTATATTATGTACAAAGAAATATCATATTCGTTAACGGCAGAAATCCGACCAAGGGGAGGGGGGGGGGGGGGTTATAGGGGGGGACGTTCGGAAACTCTTAATATCTCCGTTATTATGCATTGGATCGAAAAATTGTATAGAACCAATCTTATTGCCAATGTAATGTTCTATAAATGTTGTTATGTACGTATTTTAACTATCTTAATTATTAACCCAGATATTTGCATTTTAATTTTTTCGGTCTTCAGTAAGTAGTCCCCCCCACTCCTACCCATGTATTATTAACAATGAGCTGTTATATTATGAAGTAAATTATTTGAAACGTGAATACCAAATATTGTTCTTATTGAACTTTTACGTTTAGAGATAAACGAAAATAAGCGGCACACGTGGACTGCTTAGTATCCGCAGCCCCTACTTAATACTTAAAGGGCTTTTTGAAATTTCCTGGGTAGGATCGATGGACATTTGAGGAAATTTCTCAAAATTTGTTTCACCTCATTAGCTGATTACCCTTAAGGCTTTAAGCTTAGAATGAAGTGGCAAAACTAGGGGTGAGACCCTGAGGGAAACCTGCTTAATTTACGCTTCCCTACTGTGTTTCTGTGCTTTAGCATATATATATATATATATATATATATATATATATATATATATATATATATATAGCCCTTCTACATGAAATAAAGATAAATCAAGTTCGTTAACGGCTGAAATCGGGCTGGGGAAGAGATGTTTTTAGGGGACGAATTTCGAAATATATTCGTTATTAGTCAGATCGAAAAATTGCATAGAAGCAATATTCTTGCCAATTTAATTGCCTATAAATGTTGTAATATTAATTAATATTTTTTTTATGAAGAATAATAACCAAGATATTTGGATTTCTTATTTTAACCCTTCAATAACCCCCCCCCCACTCCTACTCATGTCATATTAACAATGAGGTATTACATCATGAACTGCTTTATTCTAAGTATAAATATCAAGTATTGGTCTCATTGAACTTTTACTTTTTGAGATAAATGCAAATATGTTTTTTATACTATTTCAGTTGAATTAGCTCATTTTCCTGTATAATTGGTCGCGGTGAGTCCTGTTAAAAAGTTTGTTTTATAGAAGTCTGCCTTTTGTTAGTGATTAGTGATAATTGATAAGACAGATAAGGGATGAGTGACATTAGTCACCCCCAAACTGTTGTTGTGTTAGCCCTATCGAGGGCAGTATCTTTGCCAAGACTAGTGAAAGTATGGTGGGGTTATATGTGGGCCAAGGATCCACTTCATCTGCTCATATCAACTAGTCCCCCCACCACCTCCTAGCTCTGCCTCTCCGACTAGGAAATGCCTCTTAGCAAGTCTCCCACTGTGTCACGGCCGTCCTAGACCCCCCCCCACACTGATAAGACAAATTACACCCCTAACACTTGCTCTCTATCCCATCATACAGGTATTGATAAAGCCCTTCACGCAGGGGCTGCGGAAACTAAGCAGATTTCCCAGTAGATAAATCTACATACTCCTAACACAAACAGCTAGAAAGATAGGCGATAGGTGGAGAATTCTTAAAAGAACTTAACCAGTTTTAGCTTTTATAAAATACTCATAAAAAAAAAAAATTAATAACAAGTCACAAGAAATATTAGTCAAAGCCCGCGAGTGTAGTAAATTTTAAGAAACTCTCGACGGGAAGCGTGAGAAATGTAAACAAACAGGTCTATCAACCTCACCGGAAAGAAAAACAATTACTGAAATATATCAGAATATAACATATTAATTTTATTGAAAACTATTTACTATATCTAGTGCATGAATGAATCAGAATACCTGTTATCCCAAACAATCAAATTTTAGTAGCCAAAACAATATTTGGTATTTCAGCTAAGAATAATGTAATCTATTATATAACAGAGTATTGTTTATGTAACATGGCTAGAAGTGGGGGTTTGCTGAAGGCTGTAAACTGACAATATCTCGATTAATATTCAAGATAGAGAAAATATGTATATAACAATAATTATAGTAAATTTAATTTGTAATAAGATTGGTTCTATACACAATTACGATCCGACGTATAGTAACGGAGATATTTTGAATTTTCGAAAGCCACCCCCCTTTAAACCTTCCCTCCCGCTGGTTAATGTGATTTCACGCATTAACGAATTTGATGTGTCTTTTTATATAGAACGATTAAAAATCGAGTTTGGTAACGATGAAATAAAAATTACGACTTCTAGAGCATATATATATATATATATATATATATATATATATATATATATATATATATATATCATTTTCGTCATCTCCCAGATAGGATCGATGGGCATTTAAAGAATAATTTCAAAAGTCACGTCAATCTGCTAAAACAAAATGACTGCTCGAAATTATTTTTTTTTTTTTTCATTTCTGGAAGCCTAGATGATTTACAGTCACAGTTCATCAATAAAACCAATCAAACCATAAATTATTATAAACATCAAATTTTAAGATACATTCATGCAATCCAGTTCTACTCCATAATACGGTTTCACAATAAGCATATAACGAGTTGTTTTAATTATTTAGAACAATTGGAATATATGATAAAACCACTTCAAAGTCATTCCATGAGAGGACATTAGAATTTAATTTAGAAATAAATAATTGTATTGCAAAGGTTTAAAATTAAATTTACCCACTGATAATGAGCGAAATTAAATAAACACTGAGCAATTGTACTTCCTTAAAAAAATTTGTTCCAACTTTTTTATCAACGTTTTTCTCATTTGTGATAAATTACATTCAAGTGAATGGAATATTCCAAGAACCAGAACTAAACCACTGCTTTCTGAGGTTTTATGAAAATTTCCAAGAAATTTTATTAAAATGTCTGTTTGCATTTCATTTAAAATTTTTGCATTTGGTAGATATCATTATCATTGTATGGTCACCAAAAATGATCCTGTACAATTTCGTCGTGACTCTTGTAAGTAAAGACAAAATTTCATTTTTTTTCTTAATGGAAATCAGCTGTTGGAGTTGAACTCGTGGCTGGGATTTTCGAGACATTTCCTTAAATGTCCATCGAACATACCGTTCAAAACTGTATATATATAGACTGTTAACGTTATAGCGGTCGCAATTTTTGTTTGATCGTTACCAAACTCGATATTTAATCATTTTATGTATAAAAAAAAAAAGATTAAGTTCGTTGGTTGAAATCGGACTCCTGGGAGGGGGGGGTTATAGAGTGGACGATTTTACAAAATACGTAATATCTCCGTTTTTATACGTTTGTACGAACAATTGTGTAGAACCAATCTTATTGCAAATTAAATGTACTATAAATATTGGTATATACATTTATTCTCGTATCTCGAATATTAACCGAAATATTTGCATTTTTCAGATTTCAGCCATCTGCAAACTCCCACTCCAACTCATATCACATAAACAATACTCTGTTATAAAATGAACCAATTTATTTGAAGCTTAAATATCAAATATTGTTTTCAAACAGATATTTACTAGACGTTTTAAACTCGAAACTATTTACTCTTAATTGTTTCATTCAAAACTAAAAACAATAATAGTTAATGGCTGAAATCGGACTCGGAATACAGGGGGAGGGGGTGTTGAGAGAGAGAGAGAGAGAGAGAGAGAGAGAGAGAGAGAGAGAGAGAGAGAGACCAGTAATTGGGAAATCTGCTTAGTTTACGCAGCCCCTGATGGACTAATGTGTAATTTAGCGTATTATTCGAAAAGGACGTCATACCATTCAAAGCTAAACAGCTGGTTTAAGGATATTTGCCTACGGAAATATTCTAAAAGTTTTTTTCCCCCCTCCCCCGTCGAATTCAAAATGATATTCTTTGTATGTTTTGATATCTCTTTTCCTAAGATATAATCCAATCTATTATTACCAGGTTTTGTTCCGATTTCCCTATCAGTTCTAAATATACCCACCTATCAACTAATTAAGGGCTAATTATCAACATTCCATTGTGAATATTTCCTTGACATTATTTTCCGCGGTGCTCCCACCGATACGAGATGAGGTCAGGACCCCCAGTTCCGAGCTCCGTTCTAGCGTTACGCCTCTTCTCGGAAAACCTAATCGTGTTCTATTATCAGTTATAAATGCTGATTATGTTTTAACGCTAGTTGGAAAAGCACGAGTTTCCCGAAATATTTATGTTTGTGATTGGTGTTTGACGCATATTCTTGCATATTGTTTATTCTGAGGTTATGCTATTACCTTAAAACAAATTCGGTATTTTGTTCGAAAACAGTCTTGCAGGGGCTGCGTAAACTAAGCAGATTTCCCTAAGTGCTCGTATAGCACTTGTGAACTCATATCACCACGTATTAATGATGACGTAGTAAAAATAGTAGTTCAATGAAAACCATATTTGGTATTTAACTTTAGAATGAAGAGGTTCATGATATAAGAGCTTACTGTTAATATGACACGGGATGTAGTAGGGGGTATACTAACCGCCGAAAACTAAAATATAGAAATATCTCGGTAAATAATAAATATAGAAAAAACATGTATATAACAACCTTTATACACTTAATTTGCTAAAAGATTAGTTACTACGGAAATATATCTAATTTTCAAAATTCTCCATCTCTGGTCCGATTTCAGCCTTTAAGGAACTTGTTCTTCCTTTTTACGTGAAACGATTATCTATAGACTTTGGTAGCCATCAAACAAAAGTTGTGACCGCTAACAGTCAAATACAAATATATATATATTATATATGAATGACGACGCTATATTAGGTAAATTAATACCAATAGATCTCATTGCAAAGCAGTACGTAACTCAATTCTCTCTTTTGAAAACCTCAACAGCCAACTCGAACTATCTGCCTGAAGAAATAGAAAGAGATATCCATTATAAGGACTGGCTCCATCCGTCGTTATATCCAAGTATTTGTTTAAATCCATACAATAATGCCGATATAAGCATTTATACTGATGGCAGTAAGGATGAAACCCAAGTCGGTTGTGCTTTTGTAGTTTTTAAAAGAGATGAACTAATAAAAATACAAAAAATTCAGACTTGGAAAACTTTGTAGCAATACTCAGGCAGAGAAAATTGCAATCTTAAATAGTTTACTGTACATAGACGACGAACAACCTTCAACACACATCAACATTTACACTGATAGCCACAACTCTTTACAATCACTTCAAAATTACACAATTCATGACCCTTTGACATAACATATCAGACAATTACTTACAAAACTTTTATTTATAAATGGCAGCAGAAATGGTATAGGACGACGAAAGGTAAAACTATTTATTCCAGACGTTAAAGAGTATTTATGACAAAAATTAGCATCAACAGACTATATCTTGACACAATTATTAACAGGACTCGGAACGAAGAACTTATTTTGATCGTTTCGTCGTGGCCTAAACTGTTGCTGTCACTATACTATTGAACAGACATACAGACACTTGCTCTATGACTCCAGACTACTAACGGACCAAAGAGAAGACTTTAAAACCCAATTGAAATGCCGACAAGATAATTGGCCTGCTGAGGAAACCCTTTTACTTTATAAACACAATAACCAATTACAAAAATATGCTGAAGAAATGTATTACTACCTGAATGATTTAAAAATACGGTTAAATTAATTATTTATTCTCCATTGAAAAGTAAATTTGTTCTTGTTTTCTCTTCTTTCTGTTGTAAATAATTTGAATACAAATATTTTATTTTATTTATAATTAAAAAAAATGTTGAATATATCAAGCACACGTTACGTACAAATTGATGTACGGGATGTGTGGCTAATAAACTCTCTTCCTGTAGGAAATATATACTATATAGAAATATATCAAATTGTGTCGATGTTTTCGACCAGGTTATATTTATAAATGGCGTTGTTATTCTTTTTGGAGTTTTGGTAAATGTTCATGAAAAAATCTTAGTTTATGCCGATATTTCAAGAATCTTTATTTTCTCTTCTTCAGGGCAAGACTAAAGATACTTTTTCAATAACATTGACCAAAACTCCAATAAGAATAACAACACCATATACATATATATATAATTTATTTACATCATCTTCTATACTTATTGTTGAATATATACCCTATTTCTCTCATCTGTAACTTAAATATGAATTTTTGAGTTATCAAAATATGATTTTGATATGTTAGTTCCGTCGTGGAAGCGGGGTGTGCGAAAGAAAGCCTTGTTCCATTTGGAATTGAGAGAGAGAGAGAGAGAGAGAGAGAGAGAGGACACAATAGGCCCTGAAGAAGGAGCGTGGAGTTTCGAAACGCTGACCTCTCGGCATCAAGACAATAGGAAGAGGATTGATATCTGCCAATAGGCCAACTGGTATCAGATCTGCTTATATGCACTCCTACCGGTATGCATCCTCGAGAATGGCACCATGAGAACAGGTGTCCGGCACGCAGGGGGTACGGATACTATGCGCATTTCCCTCATGATGCAATGATCTCAGCATATATTTTCTATTTCCAAAACGTCCGTCACGCAGGGGCTGCGCTAACTAGCAGATTTCCAACGTGCGTCACGTATTTGCATATATCTCAAAACGTAAGAGTTCAATGAGAACAATATTTGGTTAGTAGGCTTAGAATAATGTTCTTCATAATATAACAGCTTATTGTAATATGACATGAGTGGGGCTTTACTGAAGGCTTAATACTAAAAAAATGCACATATCTATGCTAATAATCATGATAGTGAAAAAACGTACATAGAAACATTTATAGGCAATTACATTTTTTAACTATTTATTTATACAGGATCACCCGCATCTTGGCGATTTGGCACAAAGTTTCACAATGTAAAATGTAAATCAAATTATAGAAAAATGACAAAAACTGAAACAACAAATAAAAAATTAAATAAAAAGACAACAGTTTCAAATGGTTTTAATAAATAAATTATGTTATTCCTATATACTACTACATTTATATTGTTTTTTTTTATTTTATTTATTTAGTTTTGTGCCCCGGAGCGATGGTGATTGGCATTATTAGGATGATATATTTACTCCTTCAGGTGCTTACCTGTTTTGTACTTTTATATTATGGGAAATATTTCCCCAATATCTGATTCTTTCTCATATCCGTGCTTTGTCTAAAGAATATAATAAAAAGTTTTTGTAAATCTTGAAGTGTTTTAGATATGTTAGTATTTGTGGAATATATTGGCTGCTGTCAGTTAATAGTTCTGCCATATCGTGGGGTAAGTGAAGGTTTTTTCATTACATTTACAAATAACATTGATTATATACAATCTTTCAATCCGACATATGATAACGGAGATATTTCTTCCCCTCTAACCACCCCCCCCCTTCAGTAGTACGATTTCAGCAGTTAAAGAACTTGAAATTTCATTTTACATAAAATGACTATATATGGTGTTTGGACGACCATATAGCATTTACTTCATCTACTGGGGATCGATGGACATTTGGAGAAATTTTTCGAAAACCGCGTCATGAGTAGTCCTGAAGGGAAATCTGCTAAAACTGCCGTTAAGTGCAAATGTTGAGAGAGAGAGAGAGAGAGAGAGGAGAGAGAGAGAGAGAGAGAGGAGAAGAGAGAGAGGAGAGAGAGAGAGAGAGAGAGAGAGAGAGAGAGAGAGAGAGAGAGAGAGAGAGAGAAGGAGAGAGAGAGAGAAGAGAGAGGAGAGAGAGAAGAGAGAGGAGTGAGAGAGAGAGAGAGAGAGGAGAGAGAGCGAGAGAGAGCGAGAGAGAGAGAGAGAGAGAGAGAGAGAGAGAGAGAGAGAGAGAGAGAGAGAGAGAGAGAGGGGTGGCAGAGAGAGAGAGTGAGAGAGAGGGGGAGAGAGAGAGAGAGAGAGAGAGAGAGAGGAGAGTGAGGAGAGAGAGAGAGAGAGCGAGAGAGGAGAGAGAGGGAGGGAGAGAGAGAGCGAGAGAGAGCGAGAGAGAGAGAGAGAGAGAGAGAGAGAGAGAGAGAGAGAGAGAGAGAGAGATGGAGAGACAGACCAGGAGGAGGTGGGGATGGATTGACAAACACCCTGTTCCTGGAGGAAACGGCTCTGATGTCGAAAGGCGTTGCCCCACCGGCAAAATAATAACACATTCTTTCCCCCAGGATGCTATCACAACCACTTCAGCTTAGCACATCCACCCCCTTCACGGGCAGATATGTCAGCGTTTTTATAATGCTTCCGATTTTTCTCTCAACTCTCCTCCTCCCTTTAATTAACCCGTGGTTTTTCCATTCCTATTTCCTCAGAGGACAGCGGCAGCCAAGAATGCAACAGGTGACCGAAAACCTCCCAAGTAGACGCTCATGGGGTGTCATGGAACATGGACAGACGGGGCATTATTTGACAAGATTTAAAATTCAAGACAATGTCAAATGTACTTGCGACACACAGACAACACAAACGTTTTTACATGTGCTCTATGACTGTTCAATATTTAATCAAAATAGATCAAAGTAAACAAGATACTGAACATTATTTTAAATGGAGGTAATTGGCCGGAACCACCTCATATTATATTTATCAAATATAATAAAGAATTTATAAAGTTTATCAAAAGTATAGATATGGATGAAGAAAAAATGGATTTGAATGTAAAGTTAATTGTGAGAAATGGGAATTATAATTCAATATATTTACCTTTACATAGACTTTCAAATTAAACATCGGTAGAGTTTAACTTTGATTTTTTTTATTTTAGTTTTTATATAATTTAATTATTTTTGTTTTCATTTCATTTATTAATTTTATTCGTAATTATCTTACTTATTTTAATATTTTATTTTATTACTTTTATTTTTATTTATATTTTATTTGATAAGAAGGTTAATTAGCGTGTATATATTGTATTATAAAAATGTATTTGAATATAATCATACATGTAATAAGCCATGTGGCAATAGAACATATATTCAAATAAATAACTCCTCATAGGGCTACTAGCTGGAGAAAAAAAAACCAGTAGGAGAATTGATTGAAACTGACATTAATTTATTAGCAGATTTCCCTAAAGGGGGTCAGCTATTGAGGTTGTACTCATAACGCGATTTTCGAAAAATGTCCGCCATTGCCCTACCAAGGAGATGACGAAAAAGTCCGTGATGGGCTGCGTAAACTAAGCAGATTTCGCAGGTGTGTCAGATATTCGCATTTATCTCAAAACTTAAAAGTACAAATAGAACAATGTTTTTGTATTTGGAATTCGAATGAAATGCTTCATAATATAACAGCTTATTGTGAATATGACACGAGCAGGAGTAGGAATTAACCGAAGACCGAAAACAATAAAACGCAAATATCTCGGTTAATAATCAAGATAGTGAAAAAACGTACGTAACAGATTTATAGTACATTACATGTGCAATAAGATCGTTTATATACAAATTGTCTAGCAGGCTCATAATAACGTATATTTCGAATTTTCAAAATTCTTCCCCTCTAAACACCCCCTCCCACTGATCCGATTTCAACCATTAACAAACTCAATCTTTCTTTTTACATGAAATAATAAAATATCGAGGTTGGTCACGATAAGAAAAAAATTGCGACCGCTAGGGCGCTAACAGACAAATAATATATATATATATATATATATATATATATATATATATATATATATAATTTTGAACGGAGCTGGTTTTCGTCATCCACTAGATGCGATCGATGGACATTTGAAATTTTTTTTCGACAATCGCGTCATGGGTACAACCTCAATAGCTGATTTCCCTCGAAGCAAATCTGCTAAAAAGTGTTTACTTTACGCATCCCCTACTATTGTGGATTTTCCAGAATTCTTTCCGAACTTATAATGTGTTATAATCGAACAATCTATTAGCTACTATAGCAGACTAGTTTAATCCCTTTATGTGGAGTATTATTAAATATATATATATATATATATATATATATATATATATATATATATATATATCGATCGATCGATGGACATTTGAAGAAATTTTTCGAAAATCACGTTATGAGTTCGACCTCAATAGCTGATTTCCCTTAGGGGTTATCTCTTAAAAAGTTAGTATATAAACTAAGAAAATTGCTCGTACATAATTCTTCGAGTGAAGTAATCATGGTTGCTGTATATTACGGCTGGGACCTAGACCGAAGCGCCGGTAGTTTTTTTGGCAACCTTGAGCTATATTATGTAGCGTAGTCTGTACATTAGCCAAACTTTCTGAAAATAATCTCTCTAGACATATGAGATGGATCTCATTTCTTCCCTTAATTAAAACCAAATTTAATGTTTTCAATTTAAATTCCCCGAGCTACATTTAATTATATTTCGTTTGCATTCTAATTGTCCCTCCCGTTTTGAACTTAATATTAAACCTTTTTTTAAGGAGCCAGTTTAGCCAGAAAAATTGTAGAAGGCGAACAGTTTAAATTATGTCATATAAAATATTAAATCCGATATATTTAAGACTTTAGTATTAGGTCAATACCAAAATTTCAGAAAACTAATAGTCCTCTAAATGCTAAAATGTAATGTTTTATTCGCAAAAATTTTAAATCGTTTCAGTTATTTTATTATTATTTCATTTAATTTAATTTTAATAAGTTCGCAAATTTTAATTGAGTATGGAGGAGTGAAATACATAATACGTATAATACATAAATATTATATATAACAAAGGCAACGTGTAACACAATAATAATAATTAAACATTAATATATAGACCAATATTGAACAAATAAACGAAGTAAAAACAATAAAAGAATAAATTATTAAAAATGTAATTTAAAAAAATAATTAAAGACATTGTAGAAAAAAACCTACTAATGAAGTCAAGTAAAGTCCAGTCCAAGCTGGGCTACTTAAGCAGATTTCGCATCGTGAAGGCGCAGTAATCAGTAATGTCCGTCACGCTGGGCTACTTAAGCAGATTTCGCACGTGAGGCGCATTTGAATTAATCTCAAAAAGTAAAAGTTCAATGAGAACAATATTTGGTATTTAAGCTTGAAATAAAGTGTTTCATAACATAACAGCTTAATACGAACTTAAAATGAAATGAGAAGGAGGGCACGATTTACTGAAGGTCGAAAACTAAAAAAATGCAAATATCTTGGTTAATAATCAACATAGGGAAAAAACGAATATAACATTTATAGAAAATTTAATTTACGATAAGATGTTCCTACAGAGAATAGATACTCGTTTTCCATACAACTCTCCTTCAACTCCTGACGCAATACAATATTTAACGATAGTATTGCGCTAAATTCCCCTCGTCTAACCCCCCACCCCTCCCACTGGTAGAATTTCAGTGATTTACGATCTTGATCTTTAGTTTTACATAAAACGTTGAAAACTCGATTTTGGAAACGATCAAAAAAATTGCGACCACTAGGGTGTTAACAGATATATATATATATATATATATATATATATATATACACACACACACACACACACACACACACACACACACACACACACACACACACACACACACACACACACACACACACAGAGAGAGAGGTTTGAACTGAAATCATTTCGTCATGTCCTAGGTAGGATCGATGAACATTTGAGGAAATTTTCCTAAAATCGCTTCATGAGTAATGGGAAATAGCTGATTTCCCTTATGCAAAATATGTTAATAATATATAATGTAAAGTTTGCAATAAAGCCCTTTATGCAAACAACGTGTTGAATGAATGCAGAAGTGGCACATTTACAGACTGACTGAAGGTAGCCCGCTCATAATTATTCAGCATTTAAAAACGCAAACAGTTTCACACCAATTTTGCACTTGCACAGTTTTGCATTATAGATGCATTTTAAACAAAACTGAGTAATTGGTCAATTTCTGCTGTTATATACCTAAATCCCTTTATTTGAAGTTTTCATACTAAATATTATACGGTTTCATACTCATTGAACATTTACGGTTTGAGATAGCAAATACGTGACGCACGTGGGAAATCTGCTTAGTTAACGCAGCCCCTGCGTGACGGACTTTTAGCAGATTTCCCTTGAGGGAAATCAGCTATTGAGGTTGTACTCATGACGAAATTTTCGAAGTTTTTCATCAAATGTCCATCGATCCTACCTAGTAGATGACGAAAATGAGGTCCATTCAAAACTGTATATATATATATATATATATATATATATATATATATATATATATATATATATATATATATATATTTGTCTGTTTACCGCTTCTAGCGGTCGCAATTTTTGTTTGATCGTTACCAAACTCGTTAATTAGTCGTTTTATGTAAAAAGTAAGATCAAGATAGTTAAAGGCTGAAATCGGACAAGTGGGAGGGGGGGGGTGTAGAGGGGAGGATTTTGTAAAATTTGATATATTTCTCGTTACTATACTTCGGATCGCAAAAATTTGTACAGAACCAATCTTATTGGCAAATTAAATTTACTATAAATATTGATATATACATTTATTCTTTTAATCTTGAATATTAACCGAGATATTTGCATTTTTATTAAATTTGGGCCGATAACGAACGGTTTTTGAATTTCCCGCCAAAGAAAGTAGTTCGGTCCCTTTATATACGCGTAATCTGTTCGGCTTTCGTATGGAGATTTCTCTATTGTATAACTTCACGCGGGAAATCTGCTTAGTTTACGCAGTCCCTGCGTGACGGACTTTTTATATTAGAGAATTCCCTTCAAAATATTGATCCGTTTAAAAGGGAGTATGTATTGTTAGGGTTAATGTCTGATTGGTTTAACTTTGAAGAGAGCTTTGGGAAATTCAGTTACTGATGCCTGAAAACTGATGTGCTCCAATGTTTGTATAATTCAGTTGGCAATAATTGAAAAAAAAACTCACGACAAACATGAAAATATTATGGAATCGAAGTCATGTTAGTTGGGAGTTCAATAATCCATAACGCCTCCATGTTTGAACGGCTCTTCATGCCTTTTTACTCGAAAAAGAGCCAAAACAAAATATTTATTTCAATTATTATTTAAAGAGACGTTGACATCCCGTTTGTTTGTCAGATTGTACGCAGGGAAAGCGGTAAATGTATTCTGGAATCTGTGCAATTGGAGACTGCAATGTTTTATAAACCCCACGCCCGGCCGTTTCAAAACAATCACGATAATTGCTTCAGGGAGCGAGCACACGGCCCAAAAGCTTGATGTTTCTTTAATAAAACCGATAATGGAGTTACTAAACAGGACTGGTTTTGTTCGACTTATAATACTGAATGGCGAACAATGAATGAAAATGAAATAGCGTATTGCGATGCGATTGAGAGAGGGAGAGAGAGAGAGAGAGAGAGAGAGAGAGAGAGAGAGAGAGAGAGAGAGAGAGAGAGAGAGATTCGCCAAGATACCATCAACAAACGATTCAAGCTTCATCGATGAATCCATTCACAATTGGCAATATCCTCATCAAACGCCAGTTACTCCATTAGTGAAACAACCACCTTGCAATAAATCTACGCATTTCCTCATACACTCTCCTAATACATTAAATTATATGTATAAATCTGTTACCGCTCAAGCGGTCGAAATTGTTGTTGAATCGTTACAAAACTCGATATTTAGTCGTTTTATGTAAAAAGGAAGATCAAGTTCGTTAATGGCTGAAATCGGACCATGGGGGGAAGGGGGGGGGGTTAGAGGTTAAGGAATTTCGAAAATTCGAAATATCTCTGTTATATACGTCGAATCAAAAAATTGTATAGATCCAATCCTACTGCAAATTGAAATTATAAATAATTTAGTGTTATTAATTGAATATTAACTGAGACATTTGCATTTTTCTTTTTGAAACCTTCAGCAAACTCCCACTTCTACTCGACACCTAATAATGTTTTCATTGGACTTCTACATTTTGAGGAATATGCAAATTCGTTCTATGATCCCTCCCCCCTTATTTGGTTTTTAGACCAATAAAATTTGAGTGATTGGGATAAAAATTATCCTGATTCATTATAAATGACAGTACCAAATAAGTAAATAGCTTTTAATAAAATTAATGTGTTTTTATTCAGATAATAATTGTCATTCCGCAGAAGAATGTTTCTGTCTATCTGTTCAACTCACAGCGGTTCAGTTGGGTGTTTAATAAAATTGACTGAATGATTTCTCATTACCGTTTGTATTCATTCACTTAATATTCACGGTGTTGATAAGGTGTTAGCAGTATGTCGATTTATCTATTGTAAAATTGGGAAGTCTGCTTAGTTTACACAGTCCCTGCGGGACGGACTGTTTACATATAAGTAGAGAATACGTGGTCAGACGAGATCACAATTGACAAACATGTTAAAGTTGAAATGAGACGTATGAAGAAAAATTGGCTAATGTCAAACGTGAAATGGGCATGAGTTTATGGGTTGGTTTAGTTTTTTAGTTTGGCCGGAACAGTGAAAACTAAAGAAAAGAAAATATCGTGGTTAATATTTGACATCTTGGAAAAAATCTTAGTCCTACTCACGAGAACAGAGTTATTTTATTTTATCTACCGCCCTAACTAGTTTGCAGTTACTGAACATGATTATTATTTTGACAAAAAAATTAGGACCACTAGAGCGGTAACAGATCAATGCTTATAAATATATATTTATATTTTGTTAACCATTGATGACCCTCTTCTTATATGGTTTGAAAGTGCAGCCATAGTGAACATAATTTGTTTTTCAGAGTAGTAGGTAATAGTTGGGTTTCGGCTAATAAAGAAACTGTCAGCAAATAAAAAATCCTCTTAAAGAAGAATCTAGAAAACTTTATTAGCCGAAACCCAACTATTACCTACTATTCTGAATTATTATAATAACGGCTAACAATACTATTGATTGATAATTTTTTTTCTTCTTCAAAATATAATATTCATTTTCATCCCCAACCAGTTCCCAGCCTTGTCGCTCCCAATAAAGGGGTTCTCTTGTCTGTAAAATTTCAATTTCAAATTTACAATTAGCATATAGGTAATGTTCGTAAATTTTGGCAAAACAAATAAAAAATAAAAGACATATTGTAAATAGAGCACATTCAAAATTTGAAAGAAAAAACCTAAATCTGTTGAAAAAGGAACCCCTTGATAAGGAGGGATGAAAATTTATAGGATATTTCTAAGAAGAAAAAAAGTCCGTCACCTGCGGGCTGCGTTAATTATTTATTGAACATTACATTTGCAATAAGATTGATTCCATACACATTTTCGAGATATTTCGAAATACCCTCCTCTAAAATAACCCCCATTGTTCTGATTTTAGTCACGAACTACCCTTTTACATAAAAAGTTTAAATGTTGAGCTTGGTATTGAACAGGAAAAAATTGGGACCGCTAAAGCACTAACAGACAAATACATATATTTTGAACGGAACTCATTTTAGCAGATTTCGCTTACGGGAACTCAGCTATTGAGGTCGTACTCATGACGCGATTTTCGAAAAATTTCTTCAAATGTCCATCGATCCTACCCAGGAGATGACGAAAATGAGGTCCGTCCAAAATTATATATATACATATATATATATATATATATATATATATATATATATATATATATATAAAAATCGGACCAGTGGGAGAGGGGGTTTAGAGTGGGAGATTTTCGAAGATTCGAATTATCTCCGTTACCATACGTCGGATCAAAACATTTATAGAACCAATCGTATTGCAGATTACATTTACTATAAATATTGTTATACACATTTATTCTCTATCTTAAATATTAACCGAGATATTTGCATTATTATTAAATTGAGGGCGGATAACGGACGAGTGAGTTTCCCGCCAAAAGCTAGTTCTGCCGTTTCCGTAACTGTTCGGGTCTCGCATGGAGATTTCTCTATTGTCTAACTTCACGTGGGCAATCTGCTTAGTTTACGCAGCCTCTGCTTCTTAGTCATCTCCTGGGTAGGATCGACGGAGACATGAAGAAAGTTGCTGAACGTTTTTGTTTTTTTTTTTTTTATTTTTTTTTTTTTTTTTTTTTTTTTTTTTTTGACTCAGTATGGATACATTTTCAAAATTCATATCTACATGTATACATTTGTGTATATATATATATACATATATATATATATATATATATATATATATATATATATATATATATATCTTGATGGGAATGTGCTTTAGTGCATCTTCTGTAGGTGGAAATATGTTTGGTTTCTAATAGCTGAAGATAAATAGGAAACGGATTACAGGTAGCGGAGGTGGGGGGTGTAATGGAGGGGAAGTAGGGGTGGTGGGGATAGGAAATACCAGCTGTATGTAGCGGAGGGGTGTTAAGGAGGTCAGGGACTATCCAGACAACTTCCTAATCATACCCCAAGGCTCTATTCTACCATATGCTACGCATCTATACACCTCTCTCTCCCCATAAATATATATATAAATATATATATATAATATAATAGTATATATATATATATATAATATAACACTAGCTTAGGTATCCGGAAATCATTGTTGGCTGACAAATGATAATTTTTTTATAGCAAGACTGCAATAATATCCACTGGAGAAAAAATAAATTACCTTATTTTTACCTACCTCTGTAGATTTTTTATTGGTTTTTATAAGATGGCTTTACCTTTACTATTTTAGAATCATAACAAGAAAATGTGTGAATCGCTTAAATTGCGACACACATAAATAAACTAAATAAATAAACTCAATGTCTACAATTACACTTTTATTCATATAGTTTACATTTCCATTGGAAATAAGTAACAAAGTTATTTTATGCGGAAAATAAATAAATGAGCAGGTGGTGACGGGGATTTATAATCTCACTAATCCGAATCATACTAAGTAATATCATATAATACTAAAACATAACATCATTTGTCATAATATGCATATATTAAAAACACTTAAATAAATACTAATAAAATTAAAGGCTCCCAAGTGAATGCAACAAAAGTTAATCTAATTTAAAAAAATGAACACCTTTGAAATTATGTTCATCTCCGCCGAAACCCCAATAGGAATCGAAGTACTGCGGTTTTTCATATAAAGTCTCCCTTACACTCTAAGTCGTCCCTAAAAAAATTTGATATAGCTTATAATCATAGAAGAGTCATTAGTGACCAATGAAATTGTTGACACCCGCTATATTTTCAGCGTATACCTCATTTACAGTTCTGTATACGATGAAAGTGTATATATTAAAAGTTAGTTTAAATAACGATATAAACAACTTTTGTTATATGCATATTTGCTGAAAAAGCAATACGAAACGAAATATCTCTATTAATTTCAAGCCTCCCTTATAACCCCCACTCCTGTTCGTCTCAGAGAATATTAATATAGCCTAAAGTCTAAGTGTTAATACATCCCAAGATTCATAAAATTCGGTTCAACGACAGACACAAAAGAAACGTATTACAGTTTTCGCGTCCATGGAATGTGAAATGAAAAAGTATCGTGAAATTTCGAGAGAAAAAAATCAATGTACAGACAGAGGTTACAACTCTCTCTCTCTCTCTCTCTCTCTCTCTCTCTCTCTCTCTCTCTCTCTCTCTCTCTCTCTCTCTCTCTCTCTCTCTCTCTCTCTATCTCTCTCTCTCTCTCTCTCGCTCTCTCTCTCTCTCTCTCCTCTCTCTCTCCTCTCTCTCCTCTCTCTCTCTCCTCTCTCTCTCTCTTCTCTCTCGAACTCTAGAACGAAATACATAAAGAGGGTAACAATCTAAAACAAAATACAAAGCTTGGTACAAAACTGAAAATCGAAACTATTGGGTTACATTGGATAATAGGGAAATCACTAAAACAAAATTTAAATATTAAATAAATCAATAATTATTATAAAATTGGTTTAATAAATGAATAAAAGAAATTTAAAATAATTAAGGTTTAGATAAAATATAAACTGCTACAGGTGACTATTTACATAAAACTCTGCACATCTCTAATATGGACTCGAGTGAGAGAATATTCATACACACACTGAGACAAACACACTCACACACACACGCACACACACACACACACGCACACACGCACACACACACACACACACACACACACACACACACACACACAGGTGTTAAGTGTTGGCAGATTTTTCTATTGTAAAACTTCACGTTGGAAATCTGCTTAGTTTACGCAGCCCCTGCGTGACGGACTTCTTTTTTTTTAATACTAATAATTGTAATATATTGTACATTACAATCATTTATTCTTTTATTTCACTTTTATATGACTTAAAAGATATACCATAGATTCCTCCTCTCGGCGTTTCCCATCTTTGTTATTCCCTTTAGTAAGTACACATTACTTTGAGGCGACTGATCAGGGGATCCTCTAGCTGATCTTGGGAGAAAGGGAAAGTACTTAAAGGTTAAGGGCCGGCATAGAGGGCGGGGCAATGTGGGCGGGGCCTGTAAAATCCGCCAATTGCCACGCCCCCTTCAAGGCAGATTATCCCTTTCCCTTTAGAATCAACAGGTTAAGGACACTGCAAATGAGCTTCGATCATAACCTCAAGAGTGCTGCGTAAAATAAGCAGATTTCTCTCGTGTTGAACGCTACTGATCTCTTCTCCTCTTATAATTTATAATTGAATATCCGATGAGTAGAAGCTGGGGTTTACTCAAGGCTAAACGCAGTGGCTGCGTAAACTAGGCAGATTTCCCACGTGAAGTTTTACAATGGAGAAATTTCACGAGAGCAGAACAGTTACGGAAACGGCCGAACTAGCTTTTGACGGAAACTCATGGCTGGAATCGAAGTTGGCCGATCTCATCTCGTCCGTTATCAGCACACAATTAATAAAAATGCAAATATCTCGGTTAATATTCAAGATAGAGAATAAATGTATATAACAATGTTCATAGAAAATTTAATTTGCAAAAAGTTTGGTTCGATATATATATATATAATGTTGAACGCACCTCATTTTCATCATCTCCTGGGTAGGATCGATGGACATTTGAAAAAAATGTAGCGTCATGAGTACGACCTCAATAGCTGATTTCCCTCAAGGGAAATCTACTAATAGTAGAAAGTAAGACTAATTTGTTTAATATTTATAATTCATTCGGTTTATGGCAAACAGCAAAGGTGATTGCTATGTCCTCTGTTTGTAATAATATATTTAATTTAATATAAGAAAAAAGAGAAAATATTTAGAATAATAATTGGAGTGCATTAATAGTTCAAAAAAATTAGTTCTATAAACATTTTAATTCCAACTCATAATAAGATAGATATTTTGAATTATTTACCCCGTCCCTCCAACCCCCGCCCCCACCCCTCCAACACCCCCACCCCTCCAACACCCCCCCCTCCTACTTCGGGTTCGATTTCTGCCATTATGGAGTACTCACTTTAGTCTTAAATAAAACAGTTAAATATCGAGTATCAAATAGATCAAATACATATTTTCGAGTCGAGAACACAAAAACTGTATTGATAACGGTATGTATTCCCAAGTTTCTAGTCTGAAACATTAATTTTGAACACTGACAGTTCAGTGAAAACAATATTTTTTTTTTTCAATTATTGCTCAATGAATTATACAAAAATCTGCTAATATACAAAGGGGAGCGCATCAGTTTTCAGTAACTGAATTTCCCAAAACTCTCTTCAAAGTTAAACCAATCAGACATTAACCCTAACAATGCACACACCCTTTTAAACGGATCAATATTATGAAGGGAATTCTCTAATATAAAATGTCCGTCACGCAGGGGCTGCGTTAACTAAGCAGATTTCCCACGTGCATCACGTATTTGCATTTATGTCAAAACGTAAAGGTTCAGCGAAAACAACATTTGGTATTTGGGCTTCAAATAAAGTGCTTCATCATATAACGGCTTCTTGTTATTAGAACATGAGTAGGTGTGAGGGTTTTCCGAAGGCTGAAAACTAAAAACATGCAAATATATCCATTAACAGTCAAGAAGGTAGAAAAAAGTACGTCACGTAGGGGCTGCGTTAGCTAAGCAGATTTCCCACGTTTTTGCATTTATCTCAAAACTTAAAAGTTCAACAATATTTGGACACAATTAGAAGAACAATATTTGGTATTTAAGCATCAAATGAAGTGTTTCATAACATAATAGAATATTGTTAATAAGAGATGAGTAAGATTGGGACTTTACTGAAGAACGAAAACTAAAAAATGCAAATATCTCAGTTAATAATCAATATAGTGAAAACGTGTACATAACAACATTTACAGAACATAACATTGTCAATAAGAATGGTTCTATACATTTTTTTCGATCCGACGCATAATAACGCAGATATTAAGAATATTCGAAATTCTCCCCTCTAAACCCCCCAGTCCTACCCCTGGTCTGATTTCAGCCGTTAACATACTTGATCTTTCTTGTTGTATAAAACGATTACATATCAAGTTTGGTAACGTTAAGACAAAAATTGCGACCGCTAGAGCAGGTAACAGACATATATATATATATATATATATATATATATATATATATATATATATATATATATATATATATATATACAGTAGAATCCCGATAATTCGTATCATCAGGGGACTGACAATTTAGTACGAATTATCGGGAATACCAAATAACGGGAGTACAAAATAAAAAAAAAATAAAAACATTTTAATGTTAACATGCGTTTATTAAGAAAACCATACATGTCTGGTAAGAATCAAGACTATGCAATAAATTAGTTTTACTAAATGATACATACGATATATATATATAAATAGTCAACAAGTAAACATCTTTGCTAGAAAAAATCCGTAATTTTTTTTTGGCACAACCCTTGCATTCGTGTATTGTCAATTGCTCTGTCAAGAGTGTTCAGAGCAAAAAATACCTCATCACCAACATCTGATTTCGCCAAAAAAAATGGCGCACATTGTTGACGTATTGTTTAGCATCCTTAGCATTAATTATTGGTACGTCATCTTCATCTCCCTCTCCCTCTTCACCGTCAACGTCCTCAGGTGGAGCTAAAATTTCTTCGTCGGTCAACATTCCTGCTACTGCCAGGCCGTCGTCAAAATGGACGAAATCTTCGAATGTTATGTGATTTTCCTCATTTTGTGAAAGGCGATCCCATTCTAAAAGACTTTCAACGTCTTGTTCTGCATCATCTGTAAACGGAAGTTCCTCTTTGCTAAAACCACAGGCTCGAAAAACAGTTTTTTATTGTGGTCTCGCTAACGTTTTGCCATGCCTTGTCAGCTATGTTCATAGCTGAAAATAAAGTAATTTTATGATTCAGTCCATCCTCGATTCTGTCAAGAAGCTGCATCACTACTTCTTTGCGGTAAAACGTTTTGAAAGTTTTAATTATGCCCTGGTCCAGAGGCTGCAACTTAGAAGTTGTATTGGCGGGTAAAAACACAACTTTAACATTGCTGAGAGAGGGATTGAATTGTGGGCCGAACAAATTATCGATGAAAAGCAAAATTTTTCGCTGTTTTTTTTTCATAAATACATTAATTAATTGTATCCATTCGTTAAACAACTCTCCCGTCATCCATGATTTTTTATTTTCACGATAGGTCATTGGAAATGATTTTATGTTTTTAAAACATCTTGGTTTGGCCGACTTACCTATCATGAGTGGTTTTAATTTCTCCGATCCATCCATATTGGCTGCCAACAGTATTGTTACACGTTCCTTACTATTTTTTCCGCCATGGCATTTTTCTTCCTTGAAGCACATAGACCGATCAGGGAGACATTTATAGAACAGGCCCGTTTCGTCGGCATTGAATATGTTTTTATTGTCATAAGGTTCGATTATTTTTTTTCAATTCGTTCCTTCCACTTTGAACAAACGTTATCTGACTCACTTGCTCTGTCCTCTCTAAGCTTCTTTTTTTTTATGTGTTGTCGTTTTTTAATTCTGTCTAACCATCCATCACTTGCACGAAAGTCTTCAATACCCATTTTTTCTGCAAAAACTCGGGGCTTTTTCCCTTAAAATATTTCCTCCAACTGGTACATTTGAATTTCTTGCTTGCGCGAACCATTGTTTTACCTTATCTTCAAGTTGTGGATAATCGCCAGTCTTGAAGCGTTTTATTTTGCTGTCCGATGACTGGGATGTAATTTTTATCTTTGTTCTTTAGAATCGATGTTATTGTGGAACGAGGGACGATAAAACGTTTGGATACATCAATTTGCTTACAACCACTATCGACGGCGTTTATAATTTGTTGTTTCTCTTTAATAGAGAGGCTAACATTTTTCGGGGGCATGGTAACTTATCACAACGGTAACAGAAACGAGACTGAATTGTAGAAAGGAAAAAAAACTTTGTAAGAAAAGATCAATGAAATTCCTAAACCTTTCCCTTTCAGTGAAAAAAGTTCGAATTTCATACGAGAGTTCATAGAAAAGTTGTCTCTCTCACTCGCTCTCCCCTTTTGTCTCTGTAAAAACAGTAGGAATTACGTGGTTTCCTCGGAAAATTATCTCGCACTCATTCTGCTCTCTGGTCTCTCATTGGCATCTCTCCCCCTCTTGCAAACAGTACGAATTAACGAGTTGTTTAGCACTGGAAATACGAATTATAAGACGTTTTTAGGTGACCTCGAACATAAAATTGATACGAATTACCGAGGGGTTATTTATACCATATATCGGGATTTTCTCTAAGGACCGGCAAGTTTGTACAGAATTATCCGGAAATACGAATAATCGGGATACAAAATATCGGGATTCCACTGTATATATATATACTAGCTCAGATCAGATACCATTTTTAACATTTCCCAGAGTTTAGGATTGATACCCATCTTTTGCCGTGGATTTGCTAATAATAGAATTATTTGTTCGATAAGGCTTCACAGTCTTCGATATTTTTATATTTCCCGTCCCTTATACATGTAAATATGGTGAATTTTTATTTCAGGCCTCCCTTATAACCCCCCTCCCGTTCGAACCTACTAATTTTAATATAACTTATAATCATGGAAAAATTAATGCTAATTGACATACCGAGTTTTGTTAAGTTCGGTTCAGCCGTGAGTGCCCACTAAAGTTTTTACATATAACTCATTTATACTTAGGTATACGACAAAAATGTATATAACAAAAGTTTACTCTAAATAACACAGTAAAACAACTTTTGTTATGTGCATATTTACCGAAAAAACCATAGAAAAACGAAATATCGCTATTTTTAATTTCAGGCTTTCCCTATTAACCCCCACTCCTGTTCGTCTCAGAGAAAATTAACATAGCCTAAAGTCTAAGTTGGGTTAGTAGTAATATACATACCAAATTTCATAAAATTCGGTTCAGCCGTTTATGCGTGAAAAGGTAACAAACAAACAAACATTACACGAAAGAAAACAAAATGCAGATATGGTGTCTATGACATGTGAAACGAAAAGTTATCGAGTAATTTCGCGAAAAAAATCAATGTACAGACAGAGGTTACAATTTTATATATATATATATATATATATATATATATATATATATATATATATAGATATATATATGAA
Organism: Riptortus pedestris; assembly: GCA_019009955.1. NCBI lineage: Eukaryota > Metazoa > Arthropoda > Insecta > Hemiptera > Alydidae > Riptortus > Riptortus pedestris. The sequence continues at coordinate 254,331,464 of CM032228.1, forward strand.
CGGACCTCATTTTCGTCATCTCCTGGGTAGGATCGAGGGACATTGGAAGAAAACTTTCGAAAACCGCGTCATGAGTACGACCTCAATAGCTGATGTCCCTTAAGGGAAATCTGCTAAAAATATACATAACCAAATTTGTAGTACATAACATTCGCCATAAAATTGGTCCTGAGCACTTTTTCAGTCAGACTTATAATGACATAGATATTTTGAATTTACGAAATTCTCTCCCTCTGAACCTCCCCCCCCCCTACCCCTAATTTCCATTTCAGCCATTAACAAACTACATCTTTATTTTTACATAAAACGCTTAGTATATATCGCGTTTAGTATATATCACTCCTACTTATGTCATATTAAGTATATATATTGCGATGTTGTTCTCATTGAACTTTTACTGTACGTGACGCTATTGGGGAATCTGCTTAGATAACGCAGCCCTTGAGTGACGGACTTTTTTATTGCATGTTTGATGATCTGCTTTTAATTATTATGGAGTTATAAAGGAATTACTAGAGCAATCTCACATCAAACCTTTTCAAATTGAGACACTTTTTTAATTACATTTAATAAGACACATTGTTGTAAGAAGGAAATAACAGCACTCATACACATATGATAAAAAAGCCTGATGTCATCCACTAATATTTATTTTATCACGACACGGGTCCTGTACTCAATGTCACACTTGCTAAACACCGCAAGGCTCAATTATAGTGCGACAATACTAAAAATGTCAAGTTGGTAAAATGTAATACATAATATGTTACTCTGTTGACCGAAACACCTAGTTGGTCAAGTAAAAATAACTACTTTTAGCAGATTTCCCTCAAGGAAATCAGCTATTGAGGTTGTACTCATGACGGAATTTTTCATCAAATGTCCATCGATTCTACCTAGTAGATGATGAAAATGAGGTCCGTTCAAAACTGTATATATATATGTCTGTTACCGCTCTAGCGGTCGCAATTTTTGTTTAATCGTTACGAAACTAAATATTTAACCGTTTTATGTAAAAAGAAAGATCAAGTTCGTTAAACGGCTGAAATCGGACCAAGGGGAGAAGGGGTTTAGAGGGGAGATTTTCGAAAATTCCAAATATCTCAGTTATTATGCTATCGGATCAAAAAATTGTATAACCCAATCTTATTGCAAATAAAATTTACTCTAAATATTGTTATACACGTTTATTCTCTATCTTGAATATTAACCAAGATATTTGAATTTATCTGAAGTTTAAATACCAAACATTGTATTCATGAGGCCTTTATTATACGAAATACATGCAAAATATGCCCTGGTGACTCCCCCCCCCATCTTAAAGTTTTGGACCTACGAAAATTTTATTGATTGAGATAACACTTACTCTGACTCATTATTAATTACAGTACTAGATATAGTAAATAGTTCTCAATAAAATTAATGTGTTATATACTGATATATTTCAGTAATTGTTTTTATTTCCGGTGTGAAGCGGGCAAACCTGTTTGTTTACATTTCTAACCTAACGCTTCCTGTCGGCAGGTTATTGAAATTGGATGAAACATTTCTTATTTCCGTTTGTATTTATTCACGGTGTTGTTGTGTTAGCAGTATCTATATTTATCTATTACTAAACTTCACAAGGGAAATCTGCTTAGTTTACGCAGCCCCTGCGTGACGGACTTTTTTCCATTAATGAATGTTTTGCGTTTGTCGCTCTACACACATAAGAGAACCATTCAGAGAGCAAATTCATTGAGAATTTTAGCAGATTTTGCCACAGGGAAATCACCTATTGACAAAAAAGAATTTCGGTCTATAACTTGAACGTGAAATTTCTCTATTGTAAAACTTCACGTGGGAAATCTGCTTAGTTTACGCTGCCCCTGCGTGACGGACTTTTCATATAGAAGCCGTTTACAGCTTCATTTTGGTAAATCCATTCAACTCCTAAGTTTTCCCTGCTCTGTAGTATAATCTAGGACAGTGTAAGCAAGCAAAGGCAAAGCCCAGTCTAAGTTCTGTTTTACGATTAAAAGTTCCCAAAGTATAATATTTATTTTATCGTCGGATGAGGGAAGATGGCAAAGCCTATCTGAGTGTAATAGCCCGTCCCAATATATGGACGTATTTGTTATCGGCTTCTAGTAGGTCCATAACTCCAACAAGGAAAACAGGGTCCATGTGACCCTTCTCCTTGGACCACCCCTACCAAGTTATTGGACCACCCCTACCAAGTTATTGGACCACCCCTACCAAGTTATTGGACCACCCCTACCAACCACCCTCGACAAGCCAGTCAGTGTTACCCCCTGCCGCTCGTAAATCCAAACGCTCTTCCTAGATCTTTTACAACCCCTTCAGCCAGAGATGTTTTCCCGGGGTCGATACACTTCCCAAAACTTAACTTTTTTTTCTCTCTCTCTTCTTCGCTTTTATTAGCTTTCCCTCTTATCCAGTTTGGGCTTTTCCCTTCTACTGCCTGTATTTTATCGACATCCCCCCACTCCTCCATTTTTTTATGTTCATCCTGTTCAATAGGGCGGGAGCAATGTCCAAACTGAATCTTAGAAAGTATATATTAGCAGATTTCCCTTAATGGTAAAAAAGCAAAATTCGTAAAAAGAAAATCCTACGAGACTGACAGAATAATGTTGGATAACCAATGTCAATGCAAATTTAATTTCCAAAGATTATTGTTAAATTAATTATTTATTAACGTCCACTTTTTGCAACTGAGGCTAATTGGGACGGCTTATCTACAAGTTACCACACTTTTCTAGCCAGGGTGGGACTAAGGATTTTATTTAATGAATTCCGTCACTAAATAAATTCCTATTGCACAGGCGGAAATCGAAGATTATTGTTAGATAAATATTTTTTCTACCTCAAACATTAACCGAGGTATAAACAATTATAGCTTCTATAAAGCCCCTCTTCGAATAATACAATTTTTTATTCTTAGAGCGTCTGAACAAGTTCTTATATCCACCTTAAATTTCATTCTTAAATGTCATCTCTTATTTAAAACTTATGCTTAAATATCAGCTCCTGTTTAAAACTTGAGCTTAAATTTCGACTCCTATTTAAAACTAAGGGTTAAATTGCAGCTCTTATGTGATAATTAATTTTAAATTCCAGCCCTATTTAAAACTTAAGCTTAAATTTCAGCTACTATTTAAAACTTAAGCTTAAATTTCAGCGTCTCTTTAAAACTTAAGCTTAAATTTCAGTTTTTTTTTTAACTTAGACTCAAATATGAGCTCCTATTTAAAACTTAAGCTTAAATTTCAGCGTCTCTTTAAAACTTAAGCTTAAATTTCGCCTCCTATTTAAAACTTAGGGTTAAAAACCAATCATTGTATTCAACGGAAATTTACAATGAGGGGTTGTGTAATGATATCCTTAAGTAATGTTTTAAGTTCAGTAAGATAAGTAAGGTCGGCCTTCTTCTACCCATCAGAATTTGATTTAGGTCACTTTTATGTCACTTGGGACATCTGCTGACTTCGCTGGGTGAACGACGGGTTTTCAGTTAATAACCCAAATGTCCGTCGATCCTACCCAAGAATGGCGAAAATGAGGTCGTTCAAAATCATGTATGTGTGTGTGTGTGTGTGTATATATATATATATATATATATATATATATATATATATATATATATATATATAATTGGTCTGTTAATGGTCTAGCGGTCCAATTTTTGTCTGATTGTTATCAAACTCGACATTTAAACGTTTTATGTAATAAATCTGCTTGATTAACGCAGCTACTGCATGTCGGACTTTTTTTTTTAACTTTAGCTCTTAAGTAGAAGCAAATGTAATTAGGCGTTGGTAAAGTAGTTAATATTTTACAAGATTTTTAGTCCCGTCAATCACTATCCCACTGTCTTCTAAAATCATTTGAGATCCCCAAAATCTAACCAAAATTCTTAAAAATATTTATGCACACGTAGTGTGAAATGTGACACTTTAGATGCAATTGTGTATATGAGCGCAGCCTATTCGGTGCAGTAAATAGATAGCAAGTGCAGTGGTGCATAACAGCTATTTCATTACGGAGTCTTCCTGCATTTGCATACTAATCTGTTCGGGAAATAACGTCTCCCTATTTTCCCCCAAACCACCCTCACTTCGCATTATTCTACTACAAAAATTGAGGGAATTTTCAGAACTCTGTGTTTTTATTAGCACATTTCCCTCGAGGGAAATCAGCTATTGAGGTCCAACTCATGACACGATTTTTGAAAAATATCATCAAATGTCCATCGAACCCACCCAGGAGAGGACAAAAAGTCCGTCACGCAGGGGCTGCGTAAACTAAGCAGATTTCCCACGTGAAGTTATACAATAGAGAAATCTGCCTAATAACAGCTGTAGTAGTAAGAAACCTCTAAACCTATTCACGAGGGACGAATAGTTACAAAAACGGCCGCCAGAGCTCATGGCGGAAAGTCCGAACATAGCCACTGCTGCCGAGCACATGCATAATACAAATGCAAATATCTCAGTTAATATTCAAGATAGAGAATAAATGTATAGAACAATATTTATAGTAAATTTAATTTGCACTAAGATTGATTCTGTAATATTTTCGATCCGACGTATAGTAACGGAGATATTCCGAATTTCGAAAATCCTCCCCTCTAACCCCCCCCCCTCCCTCTGGTCCGATTTCAGCCGTTAACGAACTTGACCTTTCTTTTTACATAAAACGATTAAATATCGAGTTTGGTAACGATCAAACAAAAATTGCGACCGCTAGAGCGCATATATATATATATATATATATATATACTAGCTCAGATACCCGGCTTCGCCCGGGAATTCATTTGAGGCTGGATGGTGATGGTATTTTTTTGGCAAGGCTTTACTTTGCACAATATTTTGACTACCCGTCCCAGCGTTTAGGGCTAATGCCCGTCATTTCTGTGGATTTGTTAATAATAAAATTTGTAAATTCAGGCCTCCTTTATAACCCCCACTCCTGCCCGTTCCTAGAAATGTTAGTATGGCTTATTATAAGGATGGCGTTAGTGCTAATACACAGTCTTTTGTGCCAAATAAAATTGTTGACTCCCGCTATAATTTTTAGCGTATAACGCATTTATACTTCGGTATACGACGATATTGTAAATAACAAAAGTTTCTCTAAATAACAAAATAAACAACTTTTGTTATGTACATATTTGCCAAAACCCCAATAGGAAACAAAATATCACTATTTTTAATTTCAGACCTCCCTTATAACCCCCACTCCTGCCCGTCCCTAGAAATGTTAGAATGACTTATTATAAGGGAATCGTTAGTATTAATTCACATAGCGAGTTTGGTTTAGTTCGGTTGAGTCTTTTGTGCCAAATAAAATTGTGGACTCCCGCTATAGTTTTTAGCGTATAACTCATTTATACTTCCGTGTACGGCAAAAGTGCATATAACAAAAGTTACTCTAAATTACAAAATAAATAACTTTTGTTATGTGCATATTTGCTGAAAAATCAATAGGAAACGAAATATCGCTATTTTTAATTTCAGGTCTCCCTTATAACCCCCACTCCTGTTCGTCTTAGAGAATATTAATATAGCCTAAAGTCTAAGTTGGGCTAGTAGTAATATACATACCAAGTTTCATAAAATTCGGTTCAGCCGTTTATGCGTGAAAAGGTAACAAACAAACAAACAAATAAACAAACAAACAAACAAACAAACAAACAAACAAACAGACACGAAAGAAACAAAATGTAGTTATGGTGTCTATGACATGTGAAACGAAAAGTTATCGTGAAATTTCGCGAAAAAAATCAATGTACAGACAGAGGTTACAATTTTATATATATATAGATATATATATATATATATATATATATATATATATATATATATATATATATATATATATATATACAGTTTTGAACGGACCTCATTTTCGTCATCTCCTGGGTAGGATCGATGGACATTTGAAGAAAAATTTCGAAAATCTCATCATGAGTACAACCTCAATAGCTGATTTCCCTTAAGAGAAATCTGCTAAAATGAATCCGTTCAAAACTCTCGTCTCTCTCTCTCTCTCTCTATATATATATATATATATATATATATAAAATTTTAACCTCTGTTCTGTACATTGATTTTTTTTCGCGAAATTTCACGATAACTTTTTCGTTTCACTTGTCATAGACACCATAACTGCATTTTGTTTCTTCGTGTAATGTTTGTTTGTTTGTTTGTTTGTTTGTTTTGTTTGTTACCTTTTCACGCATAAACGGCTGAACCGAATTTTATGAAACTTGGTATGTATATTACTACTAGCCCCAACTTAGACTTTAGGCTATATTAATATTCCTCTAAGACGAACAGGAGTGGGGGTTTATAAGGGAGACCTGAAATTAAAAAATAGCGATATTACGATTCCTATTGGTTTTTCGGGCAAATATGCACATGGCAAAAGTTGTTTATTTTGTAATTTAGAGTAACTTTTGTTATATGCACTTTTGCCGTATACGGAAGTATAAATGAGTTATACGCTAAAAGCTATAGCGGAGTCCACAATTTTATTTGGGACAAAAGACTCAACCGAACTAAACCAAACTCGGTATGTTGAATTAGCAACTAATGCCTTCCTTATAATAAGCTATACTAACATTTCTAGGACGTGCAGGAGTGGGGGTTATAAGGGAGGCCTGAAATTGATAATAGTGGATATTTCGTTTCCTATTGCATTTACCGGCAAATATGCACTTAACCAAAGTTGTTTTATTTTGCGATTTAGAGAAACTTTTGTTATATGCACTTTTGCCGTATACGGAAGTATAAATGAGTTATACGCTAAAAACTATAGCGGGAGTCCACAATTTTATTTGGCCCCAAAGACTCAACCGAAATAAAACAAACTCGGTATCTGAATTTGTACTTAACGCCTTCATTATAATAAGCTATACTAACATTTCTTGGGACGGGCAGGAGTGGGGGGTTATAAGGAAGGCCTGAAATTAAAAATAGTGATATTTCGTTTCCTATTGCATTTTCGGTAAATATGCACATGACAAATGTTGTTTATTTTGTTATTTAGAGAAACTTTTGTTATATGCACTTTTGCCGTATACGGAAGTATAAATGAGTTATACGCTAAAAACTATAGCGGGAGTCCACAATTTTATTTGGCACAAAAGACTCAACCGAACTAAATAAAACACTCAGTATGTATATTAAAACTAACGCCTTCCTTATAATAAGTCATACTAACATTTTTAGGGACGGGCAGCAGTGGGGGTTATAAGGAAGGCCTGAAATTAAAATAGTGATTTCCTATTGGGGTTTCGGCAAATATGCAAATAACAAAAGTTGTTTAATTTGTTATTTAGAGAAATTTGCTCAACACTTCATTTCAATATGAACTACCAGGTACCTCTCCTGAAAAAATTAATTCAAATGTATGTCAATATTTTTCTCCTTATTAATTCAAATCTATGCATAATGCACAGGAGACGGGAAATATGACAATATGCAGGACAGTGAAGTCTTACATAAAAAAATAATTTTATTATTAACAAATGCCAACAACGGGTATTAACCCTAAACACTGGAACGGGTAAATGTCAAAATATTGTGCAAAGTAAAGCCTTTTCACGCATAAAACGGCTGAACCGAATTTTATGAAACTTGGTATGTATATTACTACTAGCCTAACTTAGACTTTAGGCTATAGTAATATTCTCTGAGACGAACAGGAGCGGGGGTTATAAGGGAGGCCTGAAATTAAAAATAGCAATATTTCGTTTCCTATTGGTTTTTCGGCAAATTATGCACATAACTGAAGTTATTTATTTTATAATTTAGAGTAACTTTTGTTATGTACACTTTTGTCGTATACCTAAGTATAAATGAGTTATAAGTTAAAAACTACTGCGGAAGTCAACAATTTTATTTGCAACAAAAAACTCAACCGAACTAAGCCAAACTCGGTATGTGAGTTAGTACTAACGCCTTCCTTATAATAAGCCCATACTAACATTTCTAGGGACGGGCAGGAGTGGGGGGTTATAATGGAGGCCTGAAACTAAAAATAGCGATATTTCGTTTCCTATTGGTTTTTTTCGGAAATGTATATATAAACAAAAGTTTGATTTTTGTGTTATTTAGAGTAACTTTTGTTATATTCCTTTTGGACGTATAACAAAGTATACACGAAATATACGCTAAAACTTTAGTTAGGGCGCAGTCAACTGAACATCTGACATTGCACGAACTGCTACTAAATTATAAGCTATATTAAACAAACATGCTCATAACAAAAACTGGTCCATTGTTATTTAGAGTCACTTAATAGATATCTTGGTCGTATTAAAAATATCAATATTGTAGCCTGCAATTCATTCCAATTTTTGAATAAGTTATACCATTCAACCTTTTAATTTAAATTTACCTCACCATGATATATTATGACGATAAACAAGAACATTTCAAGTATATGAAGCATTTTAAAAACACGTAACTGTTTCATGAGGAGCAAAGTATATTACCCCCCCCCCCTTCCTCTATCTTTCACAGAACATTAATTAATCGGAAGTAAGTAATTTCTTCCTTTAATGTGTTTAAAAAATCAATTAATTCACAAAAAACAAAAGTATTTAAACATACATAATTAGACTTGAAAATAGTATGTGAATACGTATAAGGTAATGTGAGCGGAATTGAGAGTTGGAATTAGTCATGTTCTGTTGGTTAACCTGGAGCGTCGGGGAGGGGTGGGAGACCTTTCTGTAATCTAGAACCTCTCTCACTCCCTCTTTCTTAACTCAGCTGTTACGTACACTTTTTTCGTATACCGAATTATAACCGAGATATAAGCTAAAACCTATAGCGGAAGTGAATAATTTTATATGGCACAAAAGACTCAACCGAATTAAACGAAACTCCTTATGTGTATTAGCACTAACACCTTCATTATAATAAGCCATACCAGCATTTCTAGAGACGGGCAGGAGTGGGGGTTATATGGAAGGCCAGAAATTAAAAATAGTGATATTTCGTTTTCTATTGCATTTTTAGCAAAATATGCACATAACAAACGTTGTTCATTTTGTTATTTAGAGTAACTTTTGTTATATTCAGTTTTGTCTTATAACAAAGTATAAACGAGATATTACACGAAATACTATAGCGGGAGCCAACTATTTTGTTGGGCACTAACGATTGAACCGAAATTAACAAAACTCGGTATGTTAATTAGCATAAATTCTTCCATGATAATAAGATAAAATAATATTTGTAGGTCTAAACGGGAGTGGGGGTTATGTTGGGAGGCCTGAAATAAAAACTCGCGATATTTCATTGTCTATTTGATTTTAGATATACGTACTCATAACAAAAGTTGTTTACTTTGTTATTTTAGAGTTACTTTTATTTTATACATTTTTTTTTTCGGTAACAATGTAATGAAGCAAGTAATTCGAATAGAAATATTGATATGTTCAACAATTCTTTAGAATACCAACTACCAGGAACCTCCCCTGGAAAAATAAATTCAAATCTATGTTAATATTTTATCCTTAATAAACCAAATCTATGCATGATGCACAGGAGACAGGAAATATGAAAATATGGAAGACAGTGAAGTCTTACATAAAAAATTAATTTTATTATTAACAAATCCATAGCAATGACGGGTATAAACCCGAAGCACTGGTACGGGTAAATGTTAAAATGTTGTGCAAAGTAAAGCCTTGCCAAAAAAATATCATCTCCATTCAGCCTCAAATGAATTCCCGGGCGAAGCCGGGTATCTAAGCTAGTATATATATATATATATATATATATATATATATATATATATATATATATATATATATATATATATTTGTCTCTTAACACTCTAGCGATCGCAATTTTTATCTGATCGATACCAAACTTTTGACGTTTCGTGAAAAACCTAAGTTCAAGTTCGTTAACGGCTAAAATCGGACCAGTGGGAGGGGGGAGGGACTAGAAGGGATTTTCGAAAATTCAAAATATCTTCGTTATAATGCGTCGGATAGAAAAATTGCACAGAATCAATCTTACTGCAAATGTGATATTCTATACATATCGTTACGCATGCACGTGTTTTGATTATCTTGATTATTAACCAAAATATTTGCATTTTATAGTCTTCGGCTTTTAGCGTCATTGTCGATTCTTGTATTAATTTGTTTAATAAGCTAAATTTTAACAAGTTATTTAAGTGAGTTATTCTGACTTCCGAGCATCTCAAGATTCTTGGAAGCAGAGTTTGGTTATATAAATAAATACATTCATACGCGCACACACACACACACACACACACATGAAATATTGTATCCATTGCCTGACTCCATAAACTATAATAGATATTTATTTAATTTCATGAATTAAATGTAATTATCTCTATTAACTTTTATTTTCTTTCTTTTTCAGGTAAGTCATTCTAAATGTGATATATTGTACATAGAGTAGAAATAGAGGTAAGTAAAAGTGATTTCTGTAAAATATGTTTAACTCGTTAATAAGGTATGCCTTAGTACTTGTCATAAAGTACTTTTGCAATAAATTAGTTGGTTAACCCTTTATAACTACATTAGAAGGTCTGTGCGGTGTGGATGTTTTTCATTGGAAAGAGATTTTATTTTAAGTCTATATTTAATTCAGTACTGTATAATAAATGCAATAGTTTATAATAATTTTCCATTCAATAAATCTCTAACAATCTAGTCTAGACAATAAAAAAATGGAGGAAAAGAATAAGTTCTCCAGGCCTAATAATAATAACGTGAACGCCTCATGAGGCAGCTTGAATAGAATTAACACATTGTCAATTTTGTGGCCTTGTCGTTCTCGCCCCCTCGTGTTGAGCATTAAGGCAACTATTGCTACAGGAAATGCAACTAAGAAATGCACTGAGTTTTCCTAGTTGTATGACAACATATGCAAGCAATGCCAACTAGGCTTAAAGTATAAGCACAGCTTATCTTATCAATCTCGTTATCAGAAACCCCTATGTTAGGAGGGTGCTAGGGGTGGCAGTTATCAGGGCATGAAGTGTGACTGCTCGAATCGGCAAATACACTTGTTCCAGCCATTTTATAAATGGGGCTTCCAACTCAATTGAATGAGTCGTTTTGTGAGTGGGGCTCCGGGGGGAGGTGTCGAAACACTTTGGGGGGCTAAAAGGAGCGACAAAAGGAGGGAGAGAGACTGTGAAAGAAGGCAGGACGTAACTGGACGCGGCGGATTGGTTCCGAATGTTAGCACCACTCTCGCAATCTTTGGCAAGCTGCAGGGAAATGGGTTAGGGGGTCTCTCTCTCTCTCTCTCTCTCTCTCTCTCTCTCTCTCTCTCTCTCTCTCTCTCTCTCTCTCTCTCTCTCTCTCTCTCTCTCTCTCTCTCTCTCTCTCTCTCTCTCTCTCTCTCTCTCTCTCTCTCTCTCTCTCTCTCTCTCTCTCTCTCTCTCTCTCTCTCTCTCTCTCTCTCTCTCTCTCTCTCTCTCTCTCTCTCTCTCTCTCTCTCTCTCTCTCTCACACACACACACACACACACACTCTCTCTCTCTCTCTCACACACACACACACACTCTCTCTCTCTCTCTCTCTCTCTCTCGTCCCTTAAGGGAAATCTGCTAATATTTCACACACATAAATTTGGACGAAAGTGATTTTCGTCATGTTGTATGGACCGAAGGACATTTGATGATAGATTTCATCGATATGAGCACTGCCTACTTTATTATACTTGGAATGGATATTTTCATTGACTCTTTACCGAAACATAAAGCTCCAATACTTTTAGTTGCCTTAAACAGATCACTCATTAAATACCTCCTTATCTACTTAACATATAAAACAATAGGTAATTTCCCTTAAGGGAAACCTGCTAAACACTCCGTCACGCAGGGACTTTTACCAGATTTACAATAGATAAATCTACTTACTTGTAATACTTAACATCACTCTGAATATTAAGAGTATAAATACAAATGATAATGAGAAATCTTTCAGTCAATTTACATTCTAATTACCTCCACTCAGAAAGGGTCTGAATTATGAAAAAACAGTCCAGTAAAGTAGCTGATATATTTAAAATTTTCAAAATCCCTCATTTAAGCGCCCCCTCCCTTGTCACTGGACTGGTTTCTGTCAAACTTGATCAATCTTTAAACATAACTCGATCGAGTTTGCTAACGATATAATTTTGAACGGACCTCTATCTAGTGCGTAAGATCGATGGACATTTGAAGAAATGTGTTAGGAGTACAACCACAATAGCTGATTTCCTTTAAATCTACTAAAATAGCATTTATTCACTGGAAGACATAACATACTTCTCATGGATTCTATGATTAACATCAACGCGTTGTAGGCTGACAAAATTCCATGGAAGTCAATTTCTATGATATTCTTTTTATCAATTTATTAGGATCGGTAATTACTCCGACGAAGTTTCCGAGAAGTGGACGGGTATCAAATTCCAATTTCGGGTGTCCCCTTGAAAGCCCTGCAAACAAACCTCCTTCCTGACTCGGCTAATTGTTTCATGTAATGTTCTCCTATGTGTTCGGCCTAGATCAAACGAAAAACCTGGACTAGAAAAGAGCCGCCCAAATGGGGAAGCAGGTGTAATATATTATAGGATGTGATGGTTACACTTCATATTTTGTTTACTTTGGATTCATTATATGATTAAAAAGTCTGTCATATGACCCCTGCTTGAACTACGAAAAAATGCAGTGAACAACAATTGTAGAAGAGCAATAGTTTAACAAGATTGGTTCTATAACAGAGTTAAAGTAGTGTTCATAATTTTTAACGATAGATATCAGACATGAAATTATAATACAATTTATAACAATAACAAAATGAAATGAAAAAAAATGGTACCACATATTAATTAAATCGTAAAATTTGCAATTATTTCAAACAACGGAAATTAAACATTGGCACCGAAATCAATGAGATTGAATTTGGGAAACTAATCCATCGATGTTTGGATTAATTCCACTGGTAGAAAGACGAAAAGAATTTTCCAAATTATCGTCAGTCAGCCTTGTACGATCTTTTGATTTATTAACTTTCATCATTGAAAAGAACTGTTGGCATTCATAAGTACTGCCAAACGCACAAATCTCTCCTCATTTGGAGTAAGTAGCGTAATATTTTTGTATAATTGGGTTTTTCAAAATGTCTCGCTGGCCTGTGGTTGGCCACAAATGGTTTAGATCAATTAAACATTTCCAAGTAAAGAACGAAAAATCTTAATTCATAATCTTCATTGTTCGCTTATTGTCAATATGAAATGACCAGGAGTGGGGGGTTTACTGAAGCGCGAAATCAATAAAATGAAAATTTCTCGCTTAGTAATAAAGATACTGAAAAAGAAATATAAAAAAGCAATCATAAAACATTAATTTTGCATTAAGATTGGGTGTATACACTTTTTCGATCCGACATATAGTAACTGAGATATTTCGAATTTTCCCCTCCCACTCATCCGATTTCAACTATTAACGAATCGAGTTTTGTAACCATAAAATAATAATTGCA